>VZRN01001109.1:79124-172998 GCA_013397935.1 Dasyornis broadbenti | reverse complement strand
GAAGCGCCGCTGCCCATCGAGGATTCGGAGCTGGCGCTGGCAGGCATCAACATGCTACTGAACAACGGCTTCCGTGAGTCCGACCAGCTCTTCAAGAAATACAGGTCAGTCCCGGCCGCCCCTCCGCCGCCCGCTCCCCGGGCCCCTTCCCGCGGCGCCCCCCTTCCGCCCCCCGCGGGCGGGAGGTGAGCGGGCGGCGGGGCCGTGGGGCTCGCAGGGAGCCCTGGCGCGGGCATCCTCACCCTGCCCGGCCCCTCGGAGCGGGAAGGGTCAATGCTGCCGGTCGCTGCCTCGGTCAGCGCTCTCGTGGGGAAGGGAGACGCGTATTTCACAGAATCACAGAATGGGTCATGTTGGAAGGGACCGCAGTGGGTCATCTGGTCCAACCACCCAGCTCAAGCAGGGTCATCCTAGAGCACATGGCACAGGATTGTCCCCAGACTGTTCTTGAGTATCTCCAGTGAGGTAGACTCCACAAGCTCTTTGAGCAATCTGTTCCCGTGCAGGGTCACCCATACAGCAAAGTTCTTCCTCATGTTCGGGTGGAACTTCCTGTGCATCAGTTTCTGCCCATTGCCTCTTGTCCTACTGCTTGGTACCACCGAGAAGAGCCTGGCCCCATTCTCTTGACACCGTCCCTTTAGATATTTATGCACATTGATGAGGTCCTTTCTCAGTCATCTCGAGGAGAGGTGTTGGAGTCTCCCAGGCATCCTCGTTGCCTCTGTTGGACCCGCTTCAGGAGCTCCATAGCTCCTTCGTGCTCAGGAACCTGGAACTGGACGCAGCACTTCAGATGTGATTTCACCAGGGCTGAGTAGAGGGGCAGGATCACATCTCTGTCTCTGGCAGTGCTCTCCCTGATGCACTCCACAATTCTGTTGGCCTTCTTGGTCACCAGGGCTCGGGGGTGGTGTGTGGTGTGCTGTGGTGGGGAGTGTCTGGCTCCCTGTTGGAGAGGTTGGACAAGGGCTGAGCAGGAGTCCGTCGCTAGCACTGGCTGCGTTTGGCTGTCGCGTATGTGTAAACACACATGTGTGGCTGGAGATGTGTCGTGGGGGGCTTTTGCTCTGGTGCTCATGTGTGGTCTGATGCGGTCTTCAGCCTACAAAATGGATAGCAATGAATGGTCTGTGAGTGCTGCTGTGATTATCTTTGAGCTGTAAGATTATGTTCATAATCCCCACATACATCATGTCTAGGTTTCTGCGATAAGTAGGCATCTAGTAGGAATGGCATTAGCACAGCTGTGTAAGTCAGGCTTAAAGAAAAGATTGCCCCTACCTGTCCTTGCTTTTTTCCGTAGGACTAATGTCATCCACCCGAGCTTGAGCTGCTGTAATTGCGCATATGTTCTAAATAATTAATATGCACTATATTGCTGTTGTCTGTATGATTAAAAAAGACTTTGGTTGACTTAAAATAGAACTTCATAGTGATAATATACTTATGTACTTAAATTTTGCTTACAGAAAGGATGGTTGGAAGCAGAGTGCGGGGAAAAAGACAAATTAAGAACATTCCCATTAATAATAACAATAGCATAACAACTTTATTGTATATCTGCAACAGTCTGATATTAAAAGTGTCATTTTGTCTGTAGTCTGTAATGCTATGCAACACAAAATACTGTTGTGTAGAACTAACTGGAATATTGCAGGTGACAAGCAAGGTCCAATTCTGCATTCCTCACATCCATAAACTCCAAGATCATGAAGTCCAACCTAGCACTGCCAAGATCACCACTAAACCCTGTCCGTAATTGTCATGTCTGTGTCACGTGAACTTGCACTCTATGAGTTACTCACTTCTTGAGTTTCTTTCTTTTGAAGTCATCAGTTGTTCTGTGTATCTAAGGAACTTGTTGGTTTTGGTTGCTTGTTTTTGTGTTGTGTAACTTTTTAATGTACCAGTTAAGGAACACTCAATGAGCTTTCCTCTCCTCCACTTTTGTTTGTGCTGTGCCATTGCTTTCTCTCGGTAGTGTGAATGTGGAAGAAGTCAAGGAATTCTAAGTATGTGATGCTTCTTACATTTTAAAGTGGTGCTGTGGAGTAAAATTGTTAAGATTTCTGTTCTCAAAATGCAGTTCAATCCTCCCTTGAAAGGGTGAATAATGATTTCTTCTGCAAACTGTTCTCTTGGTTATCTCGAAGGTGTTATTACTAAAGATATCTCAAATGCAGAAACTTGCCAAACTTTTTTGCCAATTGCAGGCTTTTCTTTGTTTGATTTTATCAAGAAGTGCCGTTTGAGTTCTGTTTACTTTTTGATCCTGGCTTTTAAACACCACCTGCAAGGAGTAAATAGGAATCCCTTCATACGATTAATAGTTTATGGTTCATAAAGTGATAATTGCTGCCTCAGGGCTGGAGATTTTCGCAGTCATTTAAAAACTTCATCCTTCATCTCAAAATTTGTAGTAGGCTTCTTCTTCCTGTGAACTAATAAACTCTTATTGAATTGCAGATTAACTGTATGTTGAAAAATTGCATTTCATAAATGAGAGAAGATAGAGCAAAGTATGCTCAACTTCTTATAAATCTGATTTCTGGAGACACGTGCGTTGAGGTCCATTTGTTTTTCCCAACAGCTTTTGGTTCTATGCTTGTCTTGAATGTGTTCTTTTTGCAAGGACTTAAGGAATGCTATTATATGTTTCTTTGCATGAAGTCTTAATGAGCATGTTTTTGTAGGTGTGTGCTTGGAATTATGAAATAGAACCCATCCTGAATGGGTGTGGTAAGCCAAATGAAGAAGGTTTAGAAGCTCTCTATAATTTAATATAGATGTTTAGACTTTGTGGTATTAGAGGTCAAAGATGTCTGATGGAATGCAGCATTTTTTAAGTGTGTGTTGTCTGTGTTTCAAGTGACCTTTCTTATAGAAAGTGTTAATTATAAACTACTGCCTATGCAGGTAGTTTAGCACTGTTTCAGAAGCGTAACAGTTAGCACTAAATGGAGTTATCAAAGAACAAGGAGATACTTACTCAGCAAAACTTCAGTTTCAGTAGTCACATCACTTAAACTACTTAAAACTACTTCTTAGGAACTACTGGTTTTGATTCTGCATTTGTTACTTCATTTTTTAATTCCTTTGCCACCTGAAAGACCTTGTGAAAAATTAATTCAAATCAATGAATCAAAAATTAATTCAAATCAAGTGCTTTATGGGACAAGGCAGTGCATTGTCTCCAAAACAGGCAGGATGTGATTTTGTTTGCCCATTTGCATTTTTGCATCTTCCAGAAAGCTGACTGCTGAGCCTAAAATCAGTTATATTTGACATTATTTGGTCATAATGCAGTCCTTGAGGAAACTGGGGTAGGAATTGCAGCTATGTTTCATACGCTTATCCACACCAGTAAAGCCTTGCCTATGAAGAGCGGTGGTACTTTGAAGTTATGTGCCATAGAACCATTACTTCTGTGTTGGATATGGGAGAATGGAATTTTGTATTGTGGTATTCTGGTGGTTAAAGCTCATATATATCTATAGAGAATCTGAAGAAGTCAGATGAATATTCAGTTGTGTGCCAGATACAATATGTAGCTGGAACTGCATTGACTATCACACTAAAGCACTTAATGATTTGTCAGGTGTAGTTTGTGACTATTTTTGTTTAAAATGATACTTGAGGGGAAGATAGTAGGGTTTAAAAAATCATCTGGATATAACATCTGTGTCTGTATATGCTTTTTCATGAGTTTATTATTTTTTCAGAAGTCTGAATCCTCTACCTGTTAGTGGTGATAACATTCTGAACATGAATTGAATACCACTGTATGTTATATTTGCATAAATCTGTAGTAGACAGCACCACTGTCTTTAATGCTTGTAGCTGTATTAGGTTCCCTCCATGCTAACTCATATTTGAAACTGTCAGATAGCAATCTTTCTATTCAGCTCGAACAATGCTGACACTGTCCTAGTTCTCATCAGTTCAAACTTTTCAGTACCTGTGGAAGCTGCAGAAGATATGGAGGTTAACCAAGGACACAGGTTTTGGAGATGTAGCTGTCAGGCAGCAGGGTGGTATTGTTTTGGTGAACCACCCTGGCGCTAGCAGGAAAGCTGGAACTGGAATATTCTTTTTCCCCTTGTAGCTTTGTGGATTTCTAAGCATGTAAGAAGGAAAGAATCTGTCAAAAGAACTTTCTTTTTTTTGCTGATTCTTCACTTCTTAAGAGCATTTGCAATTCAAAAATGATTTAAAAACTTCCTCCAGCTAACAAGAGAGAAGACTGTGTTAAATAAAATCAGGATTTTTTTGGTGAGTGTTGACTCACAACAGAAATTGTTGATTCCTGAGTTAGAAGGGACCCATCAGGATCAATGAATTCAACTCCTGCACAAGACAAGTCCAAGAATCACTCCATGTGCCTGAGATCATTGTCTAAACCCTTCTTGAACTCTGTCAGGCTTTGTTCTGTGACCACTTCCTTGGGGAGCCTGTTCAGTGCTCAAGCACCCTCTGGATGGAAAACCGTTTCCTATAGCTAACCTAAATCTCCCCTGACAAAGCTTCAGGCCGTTTCCTTGAGTCCTGTCACTGGTCATGAGAGGGAAGAGATCAGTGTCTGTCCCTCCTCTTCCCCTCGCAAGGAAGTTGGTAAGCTGCAATGAGGTCTCCTCTCTGTCTCCTCCAGTCCGGATAAGCCAAGTGACCTCAGCCACTTGGCTCATATTCCTTCCCCTCAAGGCCCTTCACCACCTTTGTGGCCCTCCTTTGGATGTTCTCTGATAGCTTTGTATCTTTCTTATATTGTGGTGCCTAAAACTGCATGCAGGACACAAGGCCACCCCATGCAGAGCAGACAATTGCATCCTTTGACTGGATGAAAACTCTGTGCCTGATGCACGCCAGGACACATCGTTGGCCCTTCTGGCTGCCAGGGTGTAAATCATGAGATCAGGGCTATTATCTCACAAGAAATCCAACAATCTTCTGTCTCCTGCCAAAGAAGCATTTGACTCTGTGTGAATGACTCTTACATCTGACAAGGCATGATGATGTTTCCAACTTCCATCTGAATGGAAGAAGAGATGGTACAAGATGATGAGTACAATGTATATAATAAAGTAATATCTAAAGAAGAAAACAAAGATGATGTAGAGGAAATGTGATTCTAAGACAAAATGTGTAAAGATTTAAAGAATGGGGCCAGTGTGGAAAAATACGCTGGGGTAAAAAAACCTAGTAGGGTAAAAAAAAAAACCTACTAGGGTAAAGCGGCACGTGGAGAATTGGAAGCTGGTGCAAATGTGAGAAAAGCTTAGTATGGTTGCATAAAAAACCTGAAATTAATTTAAAGTTGACATGTTACATTAATAGATGCACAAAGTTAGTAATGGACCAGAATTCCATTATGGATAGGCATTCGAACTTCATATTACCAATTTAAAATGCTCTCTGTGGCTCAAAATACTTTTGACCCAAATGCAAGTTGAGACAAAGTGACATTAAGCCAGCATTGATCAGTAGGTAGATTATGGCCCATGTACGGGCTGTCAAAATTGCTGCTGAAATTCTTGCTTATGTAGCTCAGCAAAAGAACCTTAAGAGCAAAAATTAAGTGATTTGGTAGATGCTGCAGTAGCTTCTCTAAAGATAAGGACAGCAGTGTCGTTATCTTTAGGGTGTCCAAGATCGGTTGGGTGAAGGATGATAGCATCTGGATTGGCAGTGTGAGAATAAATCGTGAGTGCCCTGCTAGGAGCCCTGTGTTCTTTTGTTTGGGCAGCAGTAGGCAGAAGAGCAGCTGCTAGATGAATGTATAGAAAGGGGAGTTATTTACAAAGGAAGTGATTTTTAGTAGTAATGTTCTAAATGTGTACCTCAGCGAGGTAAGATTTCATTGCTCAAGGCTAGGCAGAGTAATAGTGATGCACATAAAACCAGCATCAGTTTTCCAGCTATGTGGATAGATTAGAAATATTTTAAGCATTCTGCAGTGTAAGTCTTTCAAGACATGGCAGCACAGAGATGATCACATTGAATGTGACACTTAGTTTCATGGCCTTCATGACAGAGACGTGGTGTTGCCAGAAGAAGCACTAGAAAGGGTAGAGGAGGTTGAGATCTGTTTGTCATATGGAGCAGTATCTGGTGGCTAGAAGTCCAAGGGAAGATTGAGAGAAAGCTAAACTAAAATCTGGATTTGTAACTCAGAAGTTAGAAGTCAGGTTTGGTGGAGATGGCAGAAGAGGTGTGATAGTAAACGGATCTTATTTTAACACCAAAGAAATTGACTCTGAAAGATATGAATACTGGAAAGACTTTTTACTCTTATTAGTGCACCCATTCTTTGATCTATTGTTTCTAGTAAAATTTTTCAGGCTGTTGTGATAGGATAGATATGTTTTTGTGTTAATCTACTTCAGGACCTCTGAGATGTTAAAGAAGTTACATGGTGTCAGTTAAGCTGCCATAGTTTGCTGTGGAAAGTACTTTCGGTCAGGTTGGAAAAAAATGGTTTTGCTCAAGTCCCCAGTTCTTATAGATGAAGAGAGTGCTAGTGGAGAGTTAGTACAAATCTGCTGATATGTTATAACTAGCTTGTTTCTCAGCTTTTAAACTAGTTTTCACAGTAAAGATGCAATTGAAAATACTTCCCCTAATCTCCAGTGTTTTGATATTGTGCATCTAAAGTTCACAGCTTGAAGTTAAAGCAAAACAATATCCTGTTGATTTGCAGGACAAAGAAGGACAAAGCAAATTGGATTAAAACTCGATAAAACAGAGCCACAGAATTATTTTTATATTCTTGAATTTCTCTTTGGGTTGTGTATTTCTAGTGAAAATAGAAATGGATGCTATGGGTTCATTTATCAAAACAAATTTGGGCTGATTATGAAATGTAAACTAAACCTAGATCTGATATTTGCAGTTCTCAATGTGATTTAATACTGTAATGCTTCCATGAGACTTATATTACCTTGAGTATTTCATATACCAGTATTGGATGAGATGTGTGCTTATATGGATCTGTGATGTTAGTAGTCTCACAAATTATTTTTAGAACACATTTTACGATAATCTGTGATGGAATAATAGCCAAAGGATTTATATGTTGTTGCAGTAAATTTCTTACCTTTCTATTCACCTATTTTACTGCCTCGTTTTAAAATATTCAGTTGCTGCTTCTATATTTATCTGTGAGCTTACATGAATTATGCCATTTTGCTTTATTCTTCCACTTAGGACAAAATTAATTTGCTTTGTTTCAACTTCAGCATCAATCTCAGCATGATGACCAGAATTCTTAGTGGACTGTGGTTAAAGTAGCAATGCCTATGAAAACAGTGAGGAAATGTTGGCAAGTTAATTACATTACTCTAAATTTAAACATGAGCTGGGCTGTAGCAGCTTTAGAAACTGATGTGAAGAAGTGAAATACTTGGAAATAGCTGTAGGGGGAAAAAAGAAAATACCGAGAAGTAATTGATTTTTTTTTTTTTTGTTTGTTATTATGTGCTTCAGTTCTGATTATTTTTTATTGCGAAATTGGGCTGTATTATCTCAGCAGTATTAAACCAAGGCTTAAAACCCCTGAATGTTATCATCATGTGTGAAAATTTGGCATAGCAAACACCTTTCTTCTGGAAGTGAATTAATACCTTAAATATATGCTATGAAATGAGGCAAATCAATCAGGGTTTATTGGGAGAAGCAATGTCTCATGTAATACTAATTTACATGCCTGGAAGAAAGTTATGCTTCAGTGCTCTTAAGTTTTTGACTTAACTTTAGTTACACATGCCAACTTTATTGATATGTAGGACCTTTTACTGTGGTATCTTGCAGTAATGGTGTTAATAACACAATTTCTTATAAAAAACATACCTTCCAAGTCCTAGTTTCCTAGGTGAGGTGCAAACTGTGTTTTAGAAAATATGTCTGGAGACTGTTCTTTTTCCCCTTTCGGCTTTGAACTAATTAAAAGTCTTGAGATTTTTCTTTATTTAATGGAGGTTATTGTTTTCAAAGTCGTGAGGACAACTTGGGTACTGCAGTGTCCTGCTGTTAATTTTTATTTGGTTCCATAGCTCCTGTTAGCATTGATACGGCCATTGGTTTGTTCTCAAGAGCTGCCTCATTTTTTTGTTTCTTAACAACTTCAGAATCTGTCAAAAAGGATGAAAAGTCGTGTCTAAAGCTGAAGATCAATTAGAGGGAGCTTGAGCCACTTTTGTGGGTTTGTGTTTCTCCCAGAAACCTACTGTCATCATTAGTCACACCTCAGTTTTTACTGGGACAGTACTGTGCCATTGCAAACCTTTTTCTTAGCTCTCAAGGAAAAGATGGCATTACACTGTTGAAGAATTTATCAGTGAACATAATACTCACACCAGTTGTTGTTTAAAATTATATTTTAAACACTGAAATTACCTTACTAAATGATCTTTCATAAAGCTGCAATTATAGTCTCTACCCAGTGACTAGTTGGGAATGTGCTAGAAGTGTTCCTTATTTTCCTTAGTGATGACACAGACCCTGTGTGGGGAACTCCTACAGTAAAGTTTTCATGTTTTGATTGCCAAACTCCATGGTCTCAACAGAAGCATCGCCCAGACATAGTATAATATTATGCATCGTGTTTTCTTGCTTCAGGGTCCTTTTGTGCTACAGCCCATATGTGCTGTAATGGCAATGCTTTTTATAGATTGAGTGACTGAAAGTTAAAAAGAACTGATCTGTGACATTTACCTCATACATTAAAGCTACTGATGATTTCGGAATGGAATAATGTGGCTCTTGATTTTTTTGTTATTTCATCTTTGATCATGGGGGATGAATTGTGAACAAAAGTAGCAGTGATGTCAAGAGTGCAAGTGTGGAAGCAGTTTTGAAAGATCAGTTGAAAAAGATAAGTATGTACTTGGGGAAAAACTCAGCTGTACTCAGACAAATATACATTAGAATACTTGGGCAAATTTTCATTGCTTGCTGTAAGTGCTTCAGTTAGCTCTCAACTGTAGGTAGCTGCCTCATTTTTTAACATTATTTTAACATTTTTTAGCTCCCCAGAACTGCCTACTTGCTGTGTACGTGGGACTGAGGAAACACAAAAATGAAACATTTGGTTTATTTCTGAGCTTCCTTGAAATATGATGTAAATGCAGCTTCATACTTACGGCCATAAAAATGATCTGTGTGATGTTGTGCTGATCTGTTCTGCAGTTTTAGATCAGTTGGGTGTTGATAGTGCAGGTATGACCTTGAAACATATCGTGAAGGTTGTGCTGCGAGTATAGTGGTAAGGTTGGCTACTGAATGGTCCCACATGCCTCTTGAGTTGAAAAAGGGATTATGAGAAAGCCACGTGCCCTCTGCAGCAGGAGTCCGTGCTGGAGGTGCCAGCTGCAGCAAGTGCAGTTTATGTGGCTGATTGCTGCTGCCCCGTGTAACACAGCTGCTGGGAGAGCACAGTCCAGGTACTGAGTAGCAGAGCATTTACTGGTAGCTGCTGTTTGTTGCCTGCTAACAAAGGGGGAAGTACGCAACCTGTTTTTCTTTGGAAAAAATAATGAAAAAATGTGACAACTTGTATTGATCTTACATTTAGGTGTGTATCCAGAATACAGCAATGTATATAAAAAGGAAAGGTTTTTCCTGTTAAAACACACTTTGTTTGTCTTCCCTGTTGCTCTTTCTCATTATTCTTGTTCATGGCCTTGCTTGAAGATATTTGTGCTAAATCAAAATGTGAGAAAAAGTGTGTGTAGGGGAAACATTGCAGACTGATTCTTTTTAAAAAAAAACCCAACAGCCAAACTCTTGTATTATATGATATGGATTCACTACTGGAAATTTTATGTTTTAGCAGTATACTTCTTTCTCCCTGTTTTTCAAGTACCTGTTCTATTTTGAAACTCTGCTTTAATGTAATGCTTTTAGAATAAAGTTGAAAACAAATGGAGTGCTTTACTGTAGAGGTATATTTTCTGTAGCCTAAATTAT
Source organism: Dasyornis broadbenti (assembly GCA_013397935.1). Classification (NCBI taxonomy): domain Eukaryota; kingdom Metazoa; phylum Chordata; class Aves; order Passeriformes; family Dasyornithidae; genus Dasyornis; species Dasyornis broadbenti. The sequence continues at coordinate 163,032 of VZRN01001109.1, read as the reverse complement.
AATTCTTAAATCCTGGAAGCCTATGTTTTTGTATAAGCTGGCAGCCCACCACTGAGCAGTATGAATCAATGGCATCTTAATCAGATCCTGACATCTTAATTTTATTTTTTTTTTCAAGTCCTTCTGTGTGACATTACTGTAGCCTCATGGTCTTTGTGACTGTAGTAGTCCTGAAGCTTGAAACCTGTCTGATGTATTACCAAGGTTTTGGTTGCCTGAATTTTTTGATCTAGCTGTGATTTCACCCTTTGGGAATAGCCCTTTGAACAGAATAGGTGAAGCATCTTAAAGCTGTTCCACACAGTGTAGTAAGATATGGATTCTGAGCTTGAAACAAAACAGCTGCAAAACCATAAGCCTTGTAAGAACCTTCTATTACAACAACTTCATTATGTAGTAGATGCTTTTTTTTTTTTTATGGGTAGGTTAACTTAAATTTATAGAAACAGATGGAAACAGGAATCTCTTAATAGAACCAGTTAACATTTGTCTGCTAGGACAAAATCGTAGTGATGGACCACAAGAGAAGAGTAGATTTGGCAAATTTTTAGTTTTCTGTAGCTTTTTCTTTTGACCTGCACTGAATGTATTTTGATAGCAGTGGTTTCTCTTAAAATATCTGTAGCTTAATACCCAAAAAATTATTTTTTAAAGATATATTCAATTTAGTAAAAGATATGAAGCTTTTGGTTTTCTTTTTCCATTATGTCTTACAGATATCTTTGTAATTTGATTCAAAAAACCCACCAAGATTTATTTGCAAACATACAAGCTAAAACCAAGAAATTCAATATGGATCTTTATTACAGGAAATACGTACAAATATAGTAACTATTTTTTATTTTCTTTATAGAAACCATAGCCCATTAATGAGTTTTGGAGCCAGTTTTGTCAGTTTTTTGGTAAGTAGATGAGAGCACAAAGTATATATCTCTTGTGGTTCATGGTTGTATGTGCATGCATGTGTTCATAATGGTGGATACTCTACATTTGTTTCTTTTTATGAGACTAATTTTTTTAAAATTTTTACATTAAATGGAGCTAGAGAACAAGGCATTATGCTGTGTAAAGCTTGTTTGCTCATATGATTTAAATAGAAAGTAAAGGTTCTGCAATTCAGCTTCTTAAATGTATGAAATATTTATGTGTTCCATTAACAGAGCCATAATAAAAAGTTCTCTTAAGTGAGCAGTGGAGTTATTTATTTTTTTATTTGATTAAAATAAAATTCATGAATGCCTGTTTTTCTGGTAACTTTTGCTATTGAAGATTTCTCCATCCATACTTCTGGTGAAAGTTGTTAATTCAATCTATTCACATTGCTTCAGTTTTGGATAGATGAGAACTGAGAATATTGATTGACTAAAAAGTCATAATGAGCAAGTTAGGTTGAATACTTTATTTATATATTAGAAATTATAATGTATGTATTAGAAGTGTATAAAACTGAGCAGGTCTATTAGAAAATGTTTGGATCTTGATTTTTAGACTGTCATTATTCTGACTTTGCTGCCTAATCTTAGATCTCACCAGAAATTATCTAAGTTAATACCCCTTTTAAAGACAGAATTTATAATAATATGTTGGAAATACGTGATTTGTGAATGAAATAAATTTGAGTCCTCTCTAGCATGCAATATGGAAAAATACACTGGTTAGGAAACCTCCTGGGGTATATGCTTCCTTTTAAGTCAGTGGAGGGGAGAAAGGAATGAATCTTTCAGGCTTGCTTATCTGAATTGATGTGCTGAACCAGTGCAACATCACAGTGCAGCATCAGAGGATCTTGAAAGTATCTTGCTTAGCTCCTTTTCTAAAAATAGCGCCAGCACTTGGTGTGCCTGTGTCATTCAGTGCTTTTGTTTTATAAGCTCTAAGAAAAGAAGTTACTTGGCCTGAATTTTTTTTCAGTGGGTTCAGCAGTTGTTGGAGTCAGATGTGGTTTCTTTTTCTTCTTACCTATGTAGCGACTGTGGTTATTATTTTGAAGAATTTAATAGCTGTTTATTGTTACTGACTTCAGAGGCCTGTTATTTATATGAATGAATTACATAAAAGCAGATACCTGCACAGATGCAAAGCATGCCTTACATAACAAAAATTGAAAATTAATTAAAAGGAGCTTTTCTTCTACTTAAAGTAATGTGACAGTGCATTCAGTTTGACTGTATATGAAGCTCTAAGGTAGAGGTTAGCACTTAGTGTGTTCTGAGTTGATTTATCTTGACATTTTGGTAAAGAACTCAATTTTCTAGTTTGGTGTTTCTGTGTTAGAAATATTTGTACTGATGTGTGTGTATTAATACTTCAGTTTAAAAAAGTTTTATTGTCAAGCTTTTATGAAAACTTTTACTGTCCCATAGCTTTTATAGGAAGAAAAGTATTTATTATTTTTATCATTCAAATGTGCTTGGTTTTTGGTAGAATGCCATGATGACATTTGAAGAAGAGAAAATGCAACTGGCATGTGATGACTTAAAGGCTACAGAGAAACTTTGTGAAAGTGAAGAAGCTGGAGTTATAGAAACAATCAAGAATAAAATTAAAAAGAATGTAAGAACATAATTTGTGTATTGAATAAATTTTTTTTGAAACTTCCTTTCTGTCTTCTTTGTATCTTGAATTTTTGGTATGTGAAGAGCAGTTGAGATTAATAATAAATTTGGAAATGAAGTCAAATATTTTGGTTGGATTTCCTAATTGTTTTAAAAGACTCAGGTAATTCATCTTCTAAAGCATCAGGTTGTGTTGATGTTAGTAATTGTTTTCTGAACATGTCAAATTTGTGACCTACTAAAATAATTTCAGGAAGCTTGTAGCCTGTTTAATTCAGGCTAACTTTAATTCATCCATGCTCTAGTAATGTTCTAAAGTTGTGATGTTGAGGCTGCAGCTTGCTGTGAGCCAGGCATATTCCTAGGGAATTTTCCTTCCTTTTTTAGATTTTTCATTCTAAATAATAAAGGAAGAATAAAGCATGGAGATTCAGAACAAGTTAAAGTAGTAGTCTAGAAGCATCCAGAGAGCAGCCTGCCTAGAGTGACATAGCAGAGCCACAGGAGAAAAAGGAGCCATTTCTCTTCAGTATTTAGTTTGCTTGGCAAAAAGTGTTGAACGTGGAGTACTTCACTCTGCTCTTAAGAGGAGAGTATTTTCCCTTCCACATGTCATGCACTCTTTTCTGTGCTCTTCCTATCTAACCTCTTTTAATTTAATGTCTAGTGCATTAGAAATTTAGATCTGTTCTGACTGTTTGTAGATCTTTGGGAAAAATAACTGGTAGTATATGTGTAAAATTTCTCTGTTAAGTAGGATTTTTCTTGTTGATCTGTCCAAGAAATTTTAGCATAGTTTTGAACTTCAGAATGCTAAGTTAATTTAGTAACAATACTACCACTTGCAGTTAATTTTGGATTTTTTAATTTCTCAGATTTAGACAAGTATTGTATATTATTTTCTTAATATTTTTCTGTGTTTTTATGTTTCAAACAGGTTGATGGACGAAAATCCACTCTATCCATGATAGATCGTCTACAAAGACAAATAATTGTAGCAGACTGTCAAGTCTACTTGGCTGTGCTCTCGTTTGTGAAACAAGAGTTATCAGGTGTGCTGTGGCTTTCGTGTTTAGACATATTTTAGCATGATGTCTTTTTAATAAAGCTTGATCATAAAATTGCCATATGATTATCAGTAGAAATGATTGTTTTGTAAGAAGGAGCACAGTTTCATTTGAAACATTCCAAGACTGGTATACTTACAATGGTATTCTACCTTTGTGTAGGTAGAGGTGAAAAATGAGATGGGTTGCTACAAATAAGGGCTTTTTTGCTTTTTTCATACCAATAATCATATTGATTTGATTCTCCTTAGACATGTTTGCATGTTCTCATAGAGGTGTTGGAGGCGCTAGGATGAAGATGGGTAGCATCTGTGTGCTTCGTGGCCTGCAAGGTGAAAGAGGCTGTTAAATCCAGGCCACTGGGAAAATCCGGATGTTCCATATGTATTCTGTTCATGACAGTTCAGGGAGGTGACAAACTGCCAGTGAAAGCAATTTTAAATGAGTGTGCTGAACATGGAACTGCTGAATCAGTTCTTACTCTCCGATCACCAGAGTGCGTCCTTGCATGCCAAAGAGGGTAATCCGGTTGTGTTGAATACAAGCACCTCCTTTTGATTTCAGAGCTATTTGATGTTTTCTTGCATTGCTACATCTCTTGCACAATCTTAAAACATTCCTTTATCCATAAGTTTATAGAAAATATGGTCAAGGTCATAGAGAAAGTGTGAGCGTATCTCAGGTTCCTGCCAAATCAGTGAAGACCCAGAGATGGCAGACAGACCAGATTGAAAACTCTGCTGATCAGCTGAAAGGAAATGGGGAAATAACAGATTGTTTAAAATAACACTTAAGATTTTCAGTCAAGGACGTAATCATTTCTGTGAAGTCCAGACTTGTTTTACTCCAAGCTATGGCATCAAGAATGTGTTTGGTTCTTGCTAGTAGAAATTAGGAGGATACGTATGTCTATGTTATGTGTTGTGCTGCAGAAGGGTTTTCTTGCTATTTTTGATGTGGTTATGGGGTTTTTGTTTGTGGTGGTTATTTTCTCCCTGTCTCTTGAAGTTTTTTTCCCTTGTTTCAGTATGTATTATGCAGCTGCATAACTGGGTTGGATGCTGTAACTGAAGGTGGTGTCTGTTCCCTTTCTCTCTTGTCTCCAGCTCAGAGAACTGAAGTGGGTAGCAGAGAATTGCAGAACATGCAGTATATTTGGGTTATTCTGCTGAGTAAAAAATATACCTGAAATCTTTAGTTAAAATTCCAAGCAGCTAAATGCTACCTCAGCAACTACTAGTTAGTGACATTGTTGAGCTATGTGATCCATTATTTCATGTTTGAAAGTTTATTATCTTTCTGTTTATGTATATACATTCCTTGTTTTTATTGTGTTTCTGTACAGAAATAGCAACCAGATTATTGAAATGAGTGTAATTTCACAAAAAAAAACCCCAGGAGACAAACACTTCTGATCGGTGGATGGGTGAAAAATTCCTTGTGTTTTTCTTCCTGGAACAGTTTGACAAGAAGCATATGATGCCACGCAAGTTGGCTTCTCATATGCTTAACACATTTTATATTTTCTTTTCCACCCTTGTGGATGTATTAGAAATAGTTTCATCATAAAGTTGGTGGCAGAGCAAATTACATTAGCTTCCTATGGCAATACTGACCTTGGTATTTACCAACTTTTCTTGGTATTTACCACTGCTGGCATGGATCTGACTACTTTCATGTTGGGAGGTCAGCTCAGTAATTTGGTTTGGTTTAATTTTTATGTTTAAAAAGTCAGAAATTCATTGCTTTAATTTGTTAGATTGTTTTATATTGGTATATCAATATCATATCAGTTGTGGTTATGCTGTGTTAGTGAACTGTTAATGACAGGACTTTACTTTACACTTTATGGAAGTAAAGTGTAAAACTGCTTTTTTTTTCCACCATACCACATCTTTTCCATTTCGTGCTTGTATTGGAACACAGTGGTTAGCTATGGGCAGAATCTATGTCTGTAGGATAAGTAAAATGTGGGGTGTTCTTGTTACTGGTGTGCTGCATTGCTGTGCTTAGTTGCATGAGCATTCGTCTTGTGGTGAACCACATTAACTTTTAAAGTACTCTGCAGCCAAAAAGTGACCTAATTGCTTAAAATTGGAGTAATGTTAGTCTTGTAATGCTGCTGAATCATGGCAGGGGGTTCCATTTTTTTTATTCTAATGTTTTAATATGCCTCTCAAGAGAGAGAATTCATTTTTTTGATACTTCCAAGTTCATGTTGACAGAACCCATCTGTCATAACTGAGAATACAAATTTTAGAGTCTTTCTCAGTACAGTATTTTAAGACTATCAAACTAGCTTCATTCCCTCCTCATATAACAAGAATCCAAAAAAAGGTAGTCTAGTCAGTGATGTTAGTTTCTCTAGAAATGCTGGGGGTTTTTTGTGATTTGGAAAAGTTTTTGTCAAAGTCATCAAAGGCTTTTAAAGAGTTGTTTGGTATTAATAGCATCTTGCTTTTCTTTGACATACCCCACCTGTTAGGATCTAATTCTGGCATTAGTTATAACACTGATCTTTGCTATTTGGCTATATTTGTTTCAAACACTGCTGTTCGGAACCATGTTTTTATTTTATTTTTAGTTAGTGTCTTTGTCACTGCAGTTCCTAACTCTCAGGGCTCTGTCACAGTCAAAATGCTGGCGTCTGTTTGTACAGTTTATGTGTGCAAGGATATTCTCTGTTTGTTTGCTGTTTAACACTTCTTATTGTTCAAAGATGTGCTTATAACCAAGATGATTGCTGTGTAAATAGGCAAATTGAACATCTTCATCTTTTGATATCAGGCCTTTCTTTATCCTGCGATAAAGATCATAGACTGAGAATGCTCTCATTCTCAACTAGGAATGCTCAAGACCAGATTTCTGGGGAAATTCAGGTATCCACATTGCATTTTAAATTGAGGAACTGAATTGAGGCAACTGAAAAATACTTTGAAACCATATAATTTTTGTGTGTTTTCCTTATTTTTTTTTTCCTTAATTGTAAGGCACTGTGTTCATGTGAAGGGCAGGGAAATGATAATGTTGAAATTCTTACTGTCTAACCCAAAGGAAAGGCTTTTCTTGGTATTTTCCCATCAACTGTCTTCTAACACAATTTGGGCTTGAGAGAGGAGGCGTAATTTCTTCTGAGTTTTCCTTCTCTCTGTTTGCTAGGTAGCTGTTTCATCTGCACTCTGTAGTGGAGCAAAATCCAGCATTAAGTTCTTTGATTCCTCTCTTTCTCTCTGACAGCTGTACTGCTACATCGCTGACTGGAGGTGCCTTTGTGTTGTGTGCTACTGTAAAGTCTGTGTTTATAAACACTGAAGTTGGTAGTGCCCAGTATACAAGACCTCTCTGAGGGAACAGTAGCTATTACAAAATCCTTTATACAATAAGTTCATTCAAATAGAGCATCCTGGGGTTGGAAAATAGCATTTACTATTTGGGATGTTCTACTTCTGAAATATGTCCTTGAAGTATTTCTTTTCTTCCTTGATTTTTTAGCATACATAAAAGGTGGGTGGATACTCCGAAAAGCCTGGAAAATTTACAATAAGTGCTATACGGACATTAATACACTTCAGGAAATACATCAGAAGAAAACAACTCAGGAATCCTTGACTTCTGATGCTGCAAATGATAATCATATTGCTGCAGAAGGTGTAACGGAGGATTCGCTAAACAGACTGAAAGGTGCTGTTAGCTTTGGATATGGACTTTTTCATCTTTGCATATCCATGGTGCCCCCAAACCTGCTCAAAATCATCAACCTGCTGGGTTTTCCTGGAGACCGCCTACAGGGGCTTTCCTCACTGATGTATGCAAGTGAAAGTAAGGACATGAAGGCCCCTTTAGCTACGTGAGTAGCTATATTGAAATGCTTTGGTAGATAACTTAGTGCTAAAAGTAAGTAACTGGGAGAAAGTCAAAACCAAAAAGTCATGTTGCTTTAAAGGAAACAACAGCAGGTAAAATAAACTGGTAGTTTGTTGTTTAACATACCATGGTTTAGTAAATTGATCACTTACTAATGGATGAGATCTCTCTGCTGTTAATTATTTACATGTTTCTGGGGTTTTGGTCAGTATTTTACTGTATTCTTCAGTACCTGCAGTTCTAATGTCCTGTAATTTAAATGCCAGCAGAGTAAATAAAAGCATCCCCTGAAGGCTGTGTAAATTTACCTGAGTTACATTCTCTGCTGTGGAGAGCGTACTACTTTGTATGAGTCATTAATCTCATTTAGCTATTTTTTCTTACTACTAACACAAGACATTTTCAATTGTTGGATTTATTTTTTTTTGGTTGCTTTTGTTTTTGGTTTCTTTTTTTTTTTTTTGTTTTGTTTTAGCATCTCAGTAAAATGAGAGATTCCTTATAGTGTTTTTAAAGGAGTATTGTTTGTGTACTCTTTTTCTCAAGACTTCATACGTGCAGTCAGGTCTTTTCAAGAGCTGAAAGGTTAGCCAGACCTAATTTCAACTGCCCTCATAAATAGCTTTATTATTCTGTTATCTGCAAATATCTACAAATTTATGCTGTTATTACTGGACTACTGCAGGTACCGTCAGGTGCCACTTTTGAAACTTTGACAGCAGAGCTAAAGTCTCTTCTGCTTTAGGAGAAGAATTGGATTTCTGTTTGTTTAAGAAAGCTTGGGATTAAATGTTCCTATTGATCTCCTTCCTGGGGAAGAAAAATGATATTTTTGGGCGATGTTTCCTTCTTCAGATTGTCTTGGAAATCTTTGTGCTCTGCCTTTGTTTCCAGGAGAGAAATGTAGATCATGTAAATATCTGCCCTTCTGAACACAGGATGTATTTGTTTTTCACATTGATTTCAAGCCTGTCTGCTGGTGTGTGTTTAGGGTTTGTTTTCATTTTTGGGGTTTTTTTGTTTGTTTGTTTGTTGGGGTTTTTTTGGCTTTTTTTTTTTTTTGGTCTTTCTTTTTTTCCTGTTTGTTTGTTTTGTTTGGTTTGGGGCTTTTTTTTGTTTCCCCCTCTAGTGAAGAATTAGTTTTCAAAGTTTTCCTGTGGATTTTCTGTTCTAAAATCTACAGAGTTCTAAAAGCTCAACTGCTTTGATGCTATGAGCTTGATTGTTACTTTGTCGTTGGGTAACATGCACTGAATTGTATGTTCAGGTGCAGTATGTTGATGTATGGCAGTAGAATTGTGTTTGTATAAAGCCAGATTGTGTAATAAAAGATTCATATCTATCTTTATGTTTCAGAATAATTGAAAAGTTTGTCTGTGTAGAATGTAATCCTTAAATTTCTGGTTACAAGCTGTAATCATTTTTGCTCTTACATTTCTTTTAGATTAGCTCTGTTGTGGTACCACACAGTTGTTCGTCCCTTTTTTGCCCTTGATGGCAGTGATAACAAGGCAGGATTGAAGGAGGCAAAAGAAATTCTTGCCAAAAAAGAATCTGCTTATCCAAATTCTTCTCTGTTCATGTTCTTCAAGGGAAGGATACAGCGATTAGAGGTATTGCATGTTTTCATCCTTTATACTGATTTTTTTCCTCCTGATCATTTCTTACGTTTTTCTGATGTGAATGAACTATGCAAGCTTCAGCAAATTGTGGCTAAAGATACAGATACATGGAAAGATAAAAAAGATCGGATTAAATCCTTCCTAGTTTTAAGTTCACATGCAAAACCTGCGCTTCCACTATATCTGTCTTAATTCACGACACTTTGAAATTCTTTTTCAGCTGCTTGATACTTCTGTGACTCTATGCTAAAAGGAAGTGCATTTGGTCACTCGAGTTTCTTGAGCTATTTCAGTTTTGCTTGTCAAGCTAAAATTGAGTATTATCTGCTGAGTACATAGTATTTATCTTCCTGTTTGTTTTATGCATTCATGTACAGCTAATTCTCTGCAGTAGTTTCCCTTAAACGAGTGCTTTGCTTTTCAGAGGTCACACCAGGACGTTTTCTGTTACTGAGGCTCAGCTCTGACCTGAGCAGAAATGTATTCGCTGAAAATGTGTTTGTGAATGCTATTGCAAAGCATTATTCAGACACTGCAGCAGCCTTGTGGATTTTTGCTGAATTATTCTCTAAGAATGTTTGAAGTACTACTCAACACCTAGCTACTGCTTTTATTAGACCAGAATATTTTCAGAGCAATTACATGAACCAGAAAACCTAACACAAAAGCAGAAGTCCAGAATGTTCAAACCCTTCATGTCAACATCATAATTACAAGAGCTAATTGAGACATTGATATTGGTGGTCGTTCTTTGCTAGATTTGCAGTTAAGTCTTTCAAATACAGATAAATATTTTCAGAGAGGTAGTAACAGAACAGAGGAGCAGGCTTCAGTGACCTACCAGGTTTTGCAGGCATATTCTTGCAGGGGATTTGGATGTTTTTCTGTTTTTGCTGTCTGTTTGAAAGCAGTGGTGCATTTTGGGAATTACATTGTCACAGGCAAGTTATTGGTCCTGGGAAAGTATTGCTGTTGCCTAAGTAGGAAAGACCTTAGCGAGTTTTATTCATTTATATGCGTATTGCTTTCTTACGATAAAAGTCAAATTTGTTGGGAATAACTACACAATGAATGCAGGGTATGACTGGTATTTTAATGTAACAAGGAATGAAATCCAAATGATTCTTCTGACTTGCAGGGCAAGTTATGGCAAAAGTCTAAACATAAGTTGTTAATAAATTGAGTATATGTGTAAAGAGAGAGGATATGTTTGAGATGAGTGTCACTTTTGTGTAGTCAGTCCCTTTGTGCAGAACTGTGATAGTTCAAAGGACAGTTGTTTAAATGTAATCTTACTGCATTATTTCATGCACAAATACTATATGGAGATAGTGAAGTTTAGCTCCAAGTGAATGGAGACAGCATGGCCATGTTAACTAAGTTAGTTAGCTCAGGCAGACAGAATGCTGTGCCTTATGCTGTGTAGCCATGTCCTTAGTCAGCAGAAAGCTTTTTGGTTGCTAGCAGGAATTAAAATGTCCCTTTGCTATTCATGTGTGTGTTTGCATGAGAGCTTTTCCATTCAACAGTCTCTTCCCCCTCCCCCCATAATTTCTTTGTTCCAAGTGGTGCTCTGTCACGGAGGTTTTGCTGTGTCTAAATGTTTTGGGTTAAGTGTCTCAGGCTCTTTTGTGGATTTTGGTAGGACTTTCTCAGCTTAATTTGCTGAAATGCTGTTGGCATAATAGTGAAGGAAGGAATGTGACTGGTGGTGATAGCATGGGGAGCTGCGCTGGGTTTCTGCACAACACGCTTGTGGTTACAATATGTCCTGAATCTGGGCATTGGTCTCACAGCATCCATTGCATATTGGTGTGTCCAGCAGGGCCAGGGCAGTGATTGTCCGTCCCCCTGTGAGGGGGCACTGGTGAGGCCGCACTTTGAGTCCTATGTCCAGTCCTGGGCCCCTCAGTTCAAGAAAGGTATTGAGGTTGTTGGTGTGTCCAGAGAAGGGCAGCAAAACTGGTGAGGGGTCTGGAGCACAAGTCCTATGAGGAGGAGCTGAGGGAGCTGGGGTTGTTTAGCGTGGAGAAAAGGAGGCTCAGGGGTGACCTTACTGCTCTTCACAACTGCCTGAAAGGAGTTGGTGGCCAGGTGGGTGCTTCTCCCAGGCAGTAAGTGATAGGATGAGAAGGCATGGCCTCCAGCTGAGCCAGCGGGGCTTCAGGTTGGACATAGGTGTAATTTCTTCACAGAAGGGGTTGTTAAGCATTGGAACAAACTGTTCAGGGAGGTGGTGGGGTCACTGTCCCTGAAGGTGTTCAAGAAATGACTGGATGTGGTTCTTACTGCTGTGGTTTAGTTGACAAGTGATAGGGACGTTTTAATGGTGATTGGTCAAAGGTTGGACTCTGATCTTGGAGGTCGCTTTCAACCTAAATGATTCTGTGATTCTGAACCACAAGTGCACAGACACTCTCACATTGCAGGCTAACATGCTGAGTTGTAATTTCCTCCTCATTTCTGAGGTGGGTGAGGAGAGCTCCTGCAGAGCCTGGGAAGTGCTTATTTGGCCTTGCTTGAAACTGTTAATGCACAGGTAGGTTTAAATCCTTTCCAGTGGGCATGGGATATTATTCCAGCTGGCTTACCAAAATTGTGTTTTAACCTATATGCACTTAAAAGTATATCTTGAGCTGAAGCTTATATGTATTAGAGTCTGTAACATCTATCATCTTTAAACAGTTCTGTGATAAAATTTAATAGTACAGATAGGTAAAAGGCAGCTTAGATGTTACTCAGAAGAGCTTATGTGTTCCATTTATGGTTGTGTTGGGGCCTGCTAGCACTCAGTCCATCGAGTTTTTTCCTTTGATCCTGCATACATTTTTTGTAACCTTCAGCTGATGGTATATTCAGCTTCCGTTAGGAAGCCTTCATACTTTATGTATGTGTCTTATCTTTTCTATGGAGAATAAAACAGTAAGGACCATAGTTCAGCCATGGACACCTGGAGACAGGGAAACTGTTCAAAAGGCAGGAGCAGTAATTCAGGACTGGACAGTGAGAAACAGATCTGACAAAGAAGGAAATTGCCAAGGAAGGCAGTCAAGGAGAAAGCACAGTCACTCTGAAATAGTCTTGTCTGTAAAAGACAAATGAACAGCATGCATAATGCTATGTGCCCCAAAAAGCATGAATGGATGTTAGTAAAACCCTTAGCAAGACTTCAGTTTTTGAAGAAGTAGCCTTACAGGTACAGTAAGTGTGGAGCAGATTATCTGTCAGCTTTTTTTTTTCCCAGATTCAGATTTTTGTGAGAAAAAGTCTGAAAGCATTAGGAGACTATTGAAATGAGCAAGTTAAGGAAAAGGAAAGGAGGATGATCTGGGAAGACTGGCATGAAAGTGCACCAGAAAGTTAAAGGTTGCACTGCTAGGCTGATCAAATATCTTTCATCTTTCCAAAGAGTAGGTTAAGAGTCTGCATATTAAAAGTAGTGTTTTTACTGACTTTTCCATGATTTGCTAAGACTGCTTTTATGGGCTTTTTCTGTGCGTCATTTGTGATTGTATGGTACATATTACAGCCTCACAAGTATTTCTTTGCGAATGTTGGACAATTTCTATCTTTGAAACACTTTCTGCTAAAACTGATAGTGATGTTTCATGTAAACTTAAACCACTGCACACAAGTGAGAACAATGTTTTACACTTAGGCCTAAAGGGTATATAAAAATGTAATTGGTAGAATAGTGGCTGAAACGCACTGGTCTGAAGTATGGAGTTTCTGGCTGTGTCCTTGGACATTTGTTATTACTGTGAAAGTGAAAATATTGCTACCCACATTCTAAATATGTATTGTCTGATACTATAACAATGTTATTAAATACCAATTTAATTTTGAAACCATGACTTAGACTATTCAGGTGTGGTGGTATCATAGGCAGTAGTGGTGGTAGCATGGGAGAGGGCAGAGTGAGAGGTGGTGTTTTGGATCTTACCTATTTGTGCTTTTCAGCTTGCAGTTTTGCTTTTTTTTTTCTTCCCTGCCTAAACAGCAACTTTGTTTAAAATCTTTTACAATCACACCACTCAGCAATAGTTAAATAAATTGATAGCTTCAGGTGGAGAACAGTAAAGGTGTAAAGCAAAAACAGAGTGTTTGGCAAAGTCATGAGCTGGACAAGGTTGCCTTGCTTTAATTAGGAACAGACTTCCGGGGTGTGTGTGTATACACAAGAAATTCGTGTGGTTGGGACAAACCTCGGGTTCTGAGGCTCGATCCACGTTTTCCATTGGTGTAGGTGCATGTTAATGGTCTGAAGGAAAAAATGCCAAATACTCCAGCTGACAGGCAAAGCACCAGTGGTATGTTCAGGTGTGCTGAAGTGTGGTTGATAAGCAGGCTGCTGAAAATGTGCAGTGGTAATGTGTGCCTAAATGTAATGCTGACAAGTACTCTTGTACTTGGATAACTAAATAACTAGGATGACTAGGTAACTAAAAAACCTTTTGTAGATGTTATGGTATCAGTGGCATCATTCTTATTTAGGGGTGAGAGGGTGTGGTACAGAAAAGTAGACTGAGGACAAGAGTTATAACAAGCATTGAGAAGTCTTAAATGAACTTTCTGGAAGAAAATCACAGTGATGTGTAAACTAAAGAAATTTGCAGAGCTTGCTTAATGTCAAGGTTTATTTTCAGGAATTATGCTGGCTTTTCTAGTTACTTGTTGCTATAAAATACAGTATCCTAGTTTTATTCTATTTTGATTTTGTGACATGTATAAGGACAAATGGGGTTTTGTGTGTTAAGGAGTAGAAAATACAGGCTTTGAAATGTGTCCTCTGGTGTAAATTGTCAACTTTTAGATGTTGCTTTCTGTTTTCCTGTTAATTCTGAGCATGACTTGTTAAAAGCTTTACAAATTCAGAGTGCCAATTGAGAATAGAGGTGTTCTGGGAGAGGGAAAGTGTCCTGAGATTTCAGAACAACTCTGGGGAAATGTATGTTGTCTTGGGAAGCCCCCTTGGCTTGGTTAACTCTGTAGATGCTTAGCTCTTGGGTTGGGGTGCTTTTAATCTGAAGTCCAGAAATGTAAGACTAGGATTCTCACATTAGGTTTAATAATCCTCTTTATGTTTCTGTAGTTCTGTATATTACACATTTTATGGATTAGTCTTTTTTTTGTCTTTGTATATATATTTATAAATCTCAAGAACATAAATTTCAGGAGCAGCCAGGATGTTACACTTACAGACTCTTGGGACTTTATAATTCTTTCTTTTTGTTCTTTGAAACAGTAAACAGATAGTAATTAATTTAAGAATTAACACCAAGAGTAGAAATTCATATTCCAGCATATTTCTGCAATCCCTGAAGATGATTGAAACTTTATTTATTAATGAACGTCTCTGAAACATACTTCAATGAGCTTGATGCTGAAGGAAGACGTAGGCAGATGTCAAAACACTTGAGAGATCTAGAGTCAGAGGACTGGGTTGTCGAAGGTTTGAATATTGCACAAACTAGACTTGTATATTGCTAAGTGGTCGATATTTCATGTACTGCCCCAGGCAGGTGCACAGCATTTCAGACAATGAGTTGATTGCCAGCAGTCATTGCATGGAATAAGTGATTTCTATTTTGAAATGCTTAGGGTTTTAGAAGGCAATGTATCTCCAAAGAGGAGATATGTAGATTCTTTTTTTTTTTTTCCTGTCATTTCCTTCAGAAGTGCTCAAAACATAGATTTACAGTGCTTTTGAATTCCTGGCACAGAAATAAAGTTCTAAACTGATGTTATTTTATTTTTTTCTGTAAGACTGGGCTCATAGTTATTTTCTGGGAAGTTGTGTTGGAGTAATGTGTAGCAGAGAGAATGTGCTGCTTCAGAAGTGAACAAGGTGTACCCTGGCACATGCTCCCTGACAATTTTGAGGGCAAATACAATTCACTTGTCTCTGTGTTGTATATTCTTCTGCCTTGCCAACAAGCATCTTTGTTTAGTCACTGTTCCCTTTCCAGGTGTACAGTGTTTATAGTGGTACAGCTGTGGCTCCCTGTGCTGGCAGTTGTTCTGCCTCGATGCAATGTGCATTGTTTACAGTTAAATCATTCCTTAGCAACTAAACCAGTTTTCCCTGATGAGACAAAGGAGAAAACCTAACACAATCACTTCAGAGCTCTGTGTGTGCCTGGACTTAAATTCCTACAAAAATCTGCAGCATTATAACTTCTGTGTTCAGTTATGCTTGCATAGATGGTGAGTTTGCATTTTCAAGGGTTTCTTTTGCTCACATGCTTAGTCAGCAGAGAGTGACTTAAAAATTCTTCTGTTGCATATATTATAATAATTGTATGTGAGAATAAATAAAGGAACACTATCAAATCTGGTATAGATTGTATTGGAATATATAATATGTTTAAAACCAATTAAATATTGATTTGCATTCCCCCCCATAATGACTGATGTGGAGAAGTCCCATCCTACACTGGGAAAACCAGGTAGTCAAAAGAGTGATCATTCTAGTTCTTAGGAAAATGTCAGTCTCTTTTTGCTAAGCTGTTGCTAGCTAATGATTTTATCAAAATAGTTTTTCTCTCATATGCTTTTTTGTCTTCTTACATGTCATGCAGCATTTATGAATTCTCTATTAACTGTTGCTTAAAGGGGTGTCTGAGGGATATGGGAAGAGTTGAAAAGTTCAAAATAAAATCAAACAGTAAAGGAATCCTATTGGGTGGAAAGCTACACTCCATTGGCAGATGTGAAAAATATGATTTCTAAAGGTGGAGTGACTAGTAAAAGTAGAAGTGAGATTATTTAAAAGCTTACTGCACAAACCCAATGAATTTTGGATTTAATAGCACACAGGAGGAACACAGTCACCGATTTTTAAGGTTGAAGTTTGAGATGTGGTCTGACCTGGCTGCTATTACACTATTAAACTCCTCTGCTCTAGGTTTTTTAAATTACCTAATAAAGAAAAGATTCGTATTTCTTTTATCAAAATTAAATTATTGAACAAATTTTAAATTTCAGATGTCTGAATTTTTTTCTTTTTCTTTCACTTCTGTTAGTGTCAAATTAATAGTGCCTTGACCTCATTTCATACTGCTTTGGAACTTGCAACAGACCAAAGGGAGATTCAACATGTCTGCTTATATGAAATAGGTATGTTGGATGTGTTTACACCATAACTAGCTCACTTTCCATAAACAAACCAGCAACTTCAATAAACAAACTGGAGACTTCTTAGTAGGATTTTTAAAAAGGTTTTAGACTACTGGCCTTTGTCTTGGGTTGATTATGGTAATAATCATCTTGTTTGGGCAAGTAGAATTCAACATTTTTTCATAATAGAATTATGTGCAAATACAGGGTGATGGAAAATCAGAGGGTAGACTATGGAATCAAAGACAAACTGTTCACCTGCTGAATATTATTTAAAATTAGATTTGTCTATGGATTCACCATTTCTGTGCCAAAAACTAATCAGTTTAGTGAAGCTTCACGATTTGCAGGATCTGTATTTCATGTTCATTTCCTTCTATCAATAGCAGTATATGCTCTATGGTCTTAATTTGCATACAAGTCTTTAACGTGGAGAAGATAGGTTGCTTCAAGCTTTAAAAAGGATCTTGTCACAATGGGAAATAGTAAGGGGAAAAGTAGTAGCTTCATAAGTTTCTGCATTCTACAAAATGTAGCATTGAAATTTTAAAAAAGAGAGCTTTTGGTGTATAATTTTATTCCTGTTCTGACGTGTGGATTCATTAATTCCAATGGAATCTTCTAATTCAAAATTTCCCAGTAATTTAAACCAGGCTTTAAATGTATGTAATTTGTTTCATTTTTAGTTTTCCAGTTACTTTTATAGTTGTTAAACTAGCTCCAGCTCTCATAACAAAACAAGCATAACAAAACTGTGTGTTTCAATAATGTTGACACCGAATTTGAATTACTGTTCTTTCCCTGAAATTAAATCAGTTTTGCTTTTAGGTTGGTGCAGCATGATAGAGATGAACTTCAAAGATGCATTTGAATCATTCGAAAGGCTTAAAAATGAATCCAGGTGGTCCCAGTGCTACTATGCTTATTTAACAGCAGGTGAGTAGATTCAGTAGATTAGGTAAATGATCAGTCAGTGATGTGGTAAGGTTGTGGCACTGTTTGGTTTTGGGAAACTTGCTGATGCATATAGGGCCTTCATGCTGCCTGCTACCTATGCAGTTTTGTGCCAGGCTTGACTTGGATAATCATTACCATAATGAACCATTTGCACGCTCACAAGTGTACATGCCTGTGTGTAAACTCCTCTCCATGTAGATAGAACTATTACCACTTTACAAGCTTGGTGGTATTACTTCGTTTAATGGATATAAAAAAGTAGTATTGACTTTTTAATGATCAGAGGATACCTGGGGGAGTTGGGATTACCATGTTGGTCAAATCCTCAGTCTGGATGCTTTCTGGAGGTGAGTGTGTGGAGGGTTTTTTTTTTCTGTTGCCATATGATATCTAGCTTAATTTCTCCTGTTTCATATCCCAGTAGTGCTAATGTGTTTTTGTTTCTATATTCTTGAAGTGTGTCAAGGAGCCACTGGTGATGTCAATGGTGCTCAGAATGTGTTCAAGGAAGTTCAGAAGCTTTTTAAAAGAAAAAACAATCAGATTGAACAGTTTTCAGTGAA
This sequence comes from Dasyornis broadbenti, assembly GCA_013397935.1. NCBI lineage: Eukaryota > Metazoa > Chordata > Aves > Passeriformes > Dasyornithidae > Dasyornis > Dasyornis broadbenti. The sequence goes on along the minus strand of VZRN01001109.1, from coordinate 145,285 downwards.
AAAGGTTAGTTTTTGCATAGGCTGACTTATTTTGGTACCATGATGACAGTTCAATTCTTAGATCAGTATTTTCTTTACAAGAATGTATCTGTTTTCTGCTGTGCTGCTTCTGTAGAATTAGTGGGAAGGAATAGGGTGGAAAAAGCATGGTGTTGTTTGAAGGACCTAAAAAGGAAATGTGAATTAGCTATTCACTCTACAACTAAAGTAATTATTAAAGACAGAAATACATGATTGTGTCGTTGCTTTGGTGATTTTGTTTCTAGCTTTGCCTTTCTTACTCCTTTTTATCTTGTCTTGTTTGTGAAAGCCTTAGTTCTTTTTGAGTGCTAGGAGCTGTCTAGGAAATAGCTCTCAACTGATGATCTTGCAGATGTTACTGTCTCAGCATCAGTCTGTATTGGGACTGTGAAATACAGTAAAACCCAGTCAGACTGCATACAAGGAAGTTTTAATTTTGATAAATATGTGAGCTCTTTAATTAGTTGAAAGATTTTGCTTTTTAGTCTTAAAATGTTTAAGATAGATTACCAATGACTTTATTTTCATAACGTTGTTGGGTGACTTTATACAACAGTTAAAATTAGTGTCTGTGATACATTGTTTGTGAATATTATGTTCTCTATGAAAGGACAAATCATGTGTCTCCCTTCTTTTTCCCTGTTTTGCAGGCAGATAGATTTAGAAAACAAATGCCAACCAAAGAGCTCTGTGTCCTGGCATCCATTGAAGTATTATATTTATGGAAAGCCCTTCCAAACTGTTCCCTCTCAAACTTACAGCATATGAGTCAAGGTATAATATGGCTCCTTGATTTATTTATTTACTTCTTAAAATGCAGTGTATGATTTTATGCTGTTGTGTGGAGTAGCTGATTGCAGCAGCATGAAAATTTAAACTTGTGTGCATGTGTCATAGAAAAGTACAGGTGAGAAACAAAAGAATAATGGCCCTTTACAATTCAGCCTAATGCTTCATTTCTGTAGGTTTTTAGAAGTTATAACTGCCTGCTGTGTATAGGTGTTGGTTATTCATTGTTTAAAATGAAACAATAGCATGATAGCTACTGTTGCAAGTCGCTGAGCAAAATTTAACTCGTTTAAACCTAGCTACAAAAAAACCCATCAAAAAACCAACCAACCAAAAAAAAGAAAACAACCCCTGTGGAAGTCAGTGAGCCTTCATGTCAACCTCCTGCACTCCCCTGGAGGAGTCAGAGCTAGGCAGCTCACCTTCAAGTTCAGGGTGAGAAACTGGAGTCATTCCGACAGGCCTTGCTTCTCCCATGCTAATAGCCCCTTCCCTGTTGGCTAATCGGTTTCCACCCCACCTTCTACCTTCCCCATATAAACCCCTGTCCTAACCCCAACACCTCAGGCTGGTCTCGTCCCTGGCCTCCCCTTTGCAGGGTTCTGGACAATAAAGACTACCTCTGTGGAACTGCCATACGAGCCACCTCACTCTCTCTCCCCGAGTTTGCCTTGGGTGATTTCACAAAAGAGCTGATCACTTGTAGCGGAGGTGTCGCTACACTTGCTGAAATCACTGTCGCTCCAGGAGGCTTTTGGCAGGGCCCCTAGAGAGGCTGTTCCCCGCCGGACGCTCTGTCTAGGAAGGTCACGGCACCCTGGTGCTGCCAGCGCCGAACCTCCCTGCAACCACGACAAACCCCAAAACCAACCAAATAAAAAAAACAAAACCAAAAAAATTCACACACCAAAAAAAAACCAACCTCAACCAAACAAAAGAATCCTACCAAAAACCCCAAAACAAAACAAACAACAACAAAAAAAACCCCACCAAAAAAACCCACCACCAAAAAACCCCTACCTATTCTTTCCTGCATGTCAGTTTTCTTCTAAGAGAAAATATGTAGCTTGTGAGGTTACCTATGACATTATAGGTGTTCTGTTTATCTTGGCTCCTGGAACCTTCTTAGTGGTGAGTGGTTGCCTTTTCCTTAGTCTCCAGCTGACTTTGGGGTGTCAATGAAGCTTATAGTAGGAGCATGTATCACAAAGTTTTCAGTGCTTCTCACTCCATCCAGCAATCGCTCTTGTTTGCATTCTGCAAACACTTTCAAGCTGGTTGAAGACAAGCTCAACATGACCTGGCAATGTGCACTGGTAGCCCAGAAGGCCGACTGTGTCCTGGGCTGCATCAAAAGGAGTGTGGCCAGCAGGTCCAGGAAGGTGATTCTGCCCCTCTGCTCTGGTGAGATCCCACCTGGAGTGCTGCATCTGGGTCTGGGGTGCTCAGCACAGGAAAGACAGGGACTTGTTGAAGTGGATCCAGAGGAGGGACACAGAGATGATCAAAAGGCTGGAGCACCTATCCTATGAGGACAGGCTGAGAGAGTTCAGGATGTTCAGCCTGGAGAAGAGAAGGCTCCAGGCAGTCCTTAGAGAACCTTTCAGTACTTAAAGGGGACCTGCAGGAGAGCTGGGGAGGGACTTTATGCAAGGGCAGGTAGTGACAGGACAAGGGGGGAATGGCTTTAAACAGAGAGAGAGGGCAGATATAGATTAGATATTAGAAAGACATTACTGTGAGGGTGGTGAGGCACTGGAAGAGGTTTCCCAGAGAAGTTGTGAGTGTCCCATCCCCATGAGTGTTCAAGGCCAGGCTGGATGAGGCTCTGGGCAGCCTGGTCTAGTGAAAATTGCTCTGCCTGTGGCAGAGAGTTGGAACTAGCTGGTGTTTAAGGTCCCTTCCAACCCAAACCATTCTAAAATCCTCTGATTATTACTTGCTCATTAAGAAAATAAAAGAAAAATTGTCTGCCATGGGGCACTTTTTTTTTGTAGTTGTGAGATTTTGGGGATTGTGCACAATTTTTATGTTAAACTAGAAAACTACCAGTCTTGAAGTCAAGAGTCAGGACTAGTAGTGGTGTTTGTTTGTGTTTTAACTTGAGACAATTTGTCCATTTAAATTGTGTGATTGCAGTGGGTTATATACAGATCCCTAGTTTTCTAGTCACAAAGGTAATGGTAGGCTTTAAAATCAGATTTAGTTACATAAAAATCGAGGATTGTTTTTGGCTGTGATTTGCCTTCAGAGCAGTCAGCTTTTTCTGCCTTGTATAAGCTTCCAGTCAGTGATTCACATTTTAATGTGAAATAGCAGTATAGGTTAAAATTCAGAGATACACTTGTTGTAGGTTTGACACTGACAAATATGTCTGCATCAGCCATCCCTGATTGAAGGTTTTCTGTGCAATGACTGTTATTGCTGCACTTCGTATGTATTTGAAAAAACGTGAATAATAGGGGATTTTTTTCTACATTTGTTTTCTCTTGCCATGAACAATTGGATTATAATTTCTTGGGGTGGATTTCCAGGCTTTTTCCTCAGGGCTAGAATTTGACTTAAAGGAATGAATTTGTATCCACTTGCATGTCTAAATAAAATGCCTAGTAACTTGAGACTTGTAATCCAAGTGGGAGCTGACAGTCCAAATACTTCATCCAGCCAACTCATAGTTATCCACAGGTGGCTTCTTTGGGTTGTGAATTATGTGTGTTGTGAATGCAGAGCTGGTTAAGATCTGGCAGGGTTTATGCTGTGAGGCAAAATGTTTAAGGAGCTGCACTGCTCCAGACACAGCATATGTGGGATGAAAAGCCCTTGTACTCTTGCCTTTCTGGAGGTGCCAGTGCAGGCAAGTGTAAGTGGTTTCTCATGGAACTAGCCTTGATTTAACAGAGCTGTCACTAAAAAGCTTGATCAGAATGCAGCTTGATTCCTTTAGAAAGGGTTCCATGCATTGTGATTCAGTTTTTCCTGGGAACAGAGTGCTACTCAGCTGAGGCACAGTCTGTCCTTGGATTGTGGACCAGCTAAGGTCTGGCAAATTAACCTTATCCTCCCGTCATCACTGAGAGTTGTGATGCCAAAACACCCTAGTTGGGGTTCTGAAGTCAGTACAGATTTTTGCACGTCTGTCACTTGGCTCCAGTTCAGAAAAAAATCAGGTTTGTCTGAACTGCTTGCGTTGTGCCTCCTTCTAACTTGGACTGTGTATTCTTCTTTCAATATGTGGGACAAACCAGGCTCCCATAACACCAGAAGGAAGCAATTGTTTCTTAACTTTACTTTTTAGAGGACATTTCAAAGAGCAGTAGAGATGAGTCCTCCTCTTGTGAGAAGAACACATCAACTGCCTTTGACTTCAACCCATTCATTCCTGTTAGGAATTGCTCTCATGAGTGACAGATTTCTCGATGAGGTTCATACAAAATGGGTTGTGTTTAAAAGAAAACAAAATATTTGTCTTTCTATTAATGTTACTAGTGTCTCCTTTTTCTGGCTAAATTTAAATGTTAGACTAAAAGACAATGTAGATCACAATTCTTGTCTGAGGAAGGATTGCAATCCATCTTGTTTACTGGGATCTTTTCATTAAGCTTGTCATGATGTGGATGATTCATCAGCTGCTGGTTTGAGGAATTTGCTTCTTGGTGCCATACACAAATGTTTAGGAAATTCTGAAGATGCTATTCAGGTAAGTAGTTAAGTGGTAATTTACACCATTACTCCTATTTTATGAGCTATTCTTTTAAAAACAGTAAATGTTTTTGAAAAAGAGTGTTAAGCAAGTATTAGTTTCTCAGTGGTATTGATCATTCTGGTTTGTGAATTCTAACAGATTCTTTTAAAATCCTCTGGTTTAATATGTCTTCATTCTGTGCTGTGAAAGTAATTGGCTGTGTTGAATGGACATGGCAGCTAAACTGGTTTGTAGTGAAAAGAGTTAAGGGGAAGCTGGGAAGAAGTTCTTGCTCTGCTAGATGTACTTTGGCCAACAAAGAAAATTCATTTTTTTTTTTAAGTATCTTGGAGACTGACCTTTGGAAAGCACAGGTTTGCTGCTTCTCTGGACATATTAGAGAGAGGTTAGATTATTAGCACATACCAAAGGAAAATTTTGCCACCACTGCAGGTTTTGGTCTCTAGGTACAGCTCTTCTTTTTCCTTGCCAAAATAGAATGCAGTTCATATAAGCAGCAATATGCTGGCTTTAAATCCTCCTCCCACACCCCATTTTCTCAAGCATGTCTTAAATAATCTGTGTACTTCATCTTTGGTGTCAAAATTTCTTGTTAGACCTAATATTTTTTCAATATGAAGTTGAAAAATTCTTTAATCAGTCACTGTAATACTTGGTAAAAACCCAAACAAATAATTTTGAATTTTGCCTTGATACAGTAGTGTTGGTAAAAACATCTAGGAATCTATACCATTGTAAATTTTTAATGTATTCTCATTTTAACATTGGCTAATTTCTACAGTTTAAAGTTGAATGGTGCTTCTGCATTGTTTGGAAGTAACCAATCAATTTTAATGTACCTCTGCAGTCTTTGTTCCTGTTTTTCATTTTTACAGTACTTCCAGCGAGCTGCTAAAGATGAACTCTGCCGTCAAAGCAACTTGTACGTCCAGCCATATGCTTGCTATGAACTTGGCTGTATTCTGTTAGACAATCCAGAGGTAATAGCATGACCTATTTTAAAACTCCTAAGAATAGTGGAAGGAGTCAACATACCACTATACAAAGAGTGAAACAAAGTTTATAGGTGGCTGTGTATATTAAGTTTTAAAAATTTGTTTTATACCTACCATAAAGAAACTTACTACTGGGGGGAGGTGTCAGTCCAAGAAATGGAATGCATTTTAGGTCACAATGTCTCAGTTTTTTAATATCAGGAGTGTTCCTGCTGCTGGTGGCAACAAAGGCCTGGTCAGAATGCCCTGGGTAGGCAGGGATTTTTTGTCTGCAGGTGGTATTTAGTGTGGTAGATGCCTAGCGTCCTTTTCTTCCCTGTTTAATATCCTGTTGGATGCCATTCAAAATTTACCTGTGTTTATCCTCTCCTAATAGAATTTGATGCCTTCCTAAAATAGCAAGTGGTTTTTTTAGTCATTTAAATTCCATTAAAGCTGGTTGTGTGGGCACTTTGACTTCTACCTTGAGTAGTGAGAGTTTTGTTGTTCAGGATAAGGAGGAAAATAATCCACCTGGCTTTCAGTCTGTCCTAATGGCTTGACTGACAATACATTTAATCATTCAGGTCTTTGCACATTCTGTGCCTCAGAGAATCTTAAACCAGAGCGACTTTTGTGCACTCTTGGTGCTGTTTCCCTCCTCAAACACGTAACCCCAGTCCTTGGAGTTTATGCCACCTTGTGATGCAAGTCCTTAATTAGATGGCAGATTAGGGGGAAATGGTACAGGGTGGTGACTTGAGCCTCCCCTTCACTGTATGTAGTACATGAATGAAGTAGTTGGGCTGATAGTGTCTCATATTTTTAAGATTCTGTTTTCAGTTGGTTTTGGTGTTGTCAAGTTTAATTAGCTGAGCTGAGCCTTCCACTTAAAGGGGGAGGTAGAGGAAAATCTTTCAATAAAAATGATTATCATAACAAAGGACAGAACTAGAAAATGCTTTTTAAACTGTATTTGTTTTTGAAAACCCTGCTGCGTAAGACTTAGAGCTGGGCCTTGAAGCCTGGAAGAAAGGTCTGAGTCTCATAATGTTCCTGCTGCCTTTCTTTCCATGTTCATATTTAAATTTGATCATGTCAAGTGTCTCAAAAAACCCAAAAAAAAGGTGGTGGGTAATGAAGGTATGTTAAGATTTGAAGAATGTGAGAGCAGTCCTTCCTTCCTCCTGCTTTACATGGAGTGTGCACACAGTAATTGAATGTGCCTCATGTAGGGTGTTTGAGGCCTGAACAAGCCTCAGATGGAGAAGCTGTGGTAGAGTTTAGTGTATGAAGGATGTGCAGGAAACTCCCTCTTGTGGCACTCAGAAAATACGGAGGTAAATGGTGCTTGACTGGAATAAAGTGGGATGGGGTAGGTGAAAGCAAGAGCTAGAACCAGAGGTGAGTGGATACTGTTTATATATAATTTCATTTTGTAGCTGGAGTATTCTGTTAAAGCTCCATAATGCTTAAGAAAGAGAAGGGAATAGGATTTAATAAATCACGTTTACTGGAGAGGCTGAGCATGTTACAGACCTGAGCAACAGATAGAGATACCAATATGCATTTTAGTATAAAAAGCGTACTGTTACTAAATTTACTTTGCTTTAAAGCTTTTTTAAGGCATAATTGCATGTTTGATTTACCACGTCATCTGAATCATCTTCGTTATTTTACACTGAGTTCTGATCAAGTAGTTATTAATGTAACCATGCTAATATCTTGACACTTACAAGTTTTTTTTGTAGTTGTCTTAGACACTGAGTGTAATCTAACGAATACAAATAGATGTAGTCATATTTAGGTATATTTGATTAAGAGAACTTAGTTTTTCTGTCTCTTATCAGGCAGTGGTTTATTTATTTGTAAGGCTTAAAATAAAAATGTACTGTATGATAAGAAATAAAGCTTTTCAGCCTATTTACTAGTAAATATTAATCTCCAAGTATATACATTTTTTTCCTTAAGAGTTTGAAATTGAGATTTCTGAAACAACATTTAATGCTTAATATCCACTATGTTGTTTTGTAAATAAATGGCTTCAACTTTGGTTAAGAAACAAAAATTACTCTATTATTTTAATTACTCTATTATTCTTTCATCTGGTCATTTATCTGTAGCCTCGTTTGTTCCCCTGTGCATTGTTATAGTTCACCATCATTGACAGCAACTTGTATTTAAAGCTGTGATTTCTCCTTTTCTGTAGAAGACTAGTAATACATTATAGTGCTTGTCGTGGCTGTCTCATTAGTATTTCTAGTTTCCTAATTTGAGAGGGCTTTTTCTGCTCACTACCTTTTTTGAAGACAGAGAGGCTATTCCAGACTCACCAGTTCATTTACTTAAAATATTTCCTGTAACATTTGTGATGTGTTTCCAATGCAAAGTTTGTCTTTTTGTAGACTGTGCCAAGAGGCAAGACCTTACTGCTCCAAGCCAAGGTAAAAACGAAGGCATTTTCTAATTTAACTGTCTGAGATTAAAGGGCATTTGGGAGGTTGTGTTTTTGGGGATTTGGGGCAGGGGGAGTGGCTGTTAATTGGTGGTGTCCCTTACCTGTAATCTACAACTCCTGTCATGTAGATGTGCATTGATTTGTATGATACACATTTATGTGTGCTCCACAGATATGTGCTGCTAGGTCAGTGATCACTCAGAGCCCACGTTAGTGACAGCTCCTGCAGTGTTAGAAACTTGATAAGTTTTTCAGCCAAGATTTGGCTACAAAAATTTTGAAAATGACAACTCTCCACTCCTTGTCTGTTCCAACTGGTTCCTGCTTTGGGCATGTTGGGATATTCTAGAGCTTTTGGATTAGTAGAACCTTTTGGGTGCTGTTCAACTACATGGGCTCCAGTTTGCTCTCTTCACCAACTTGGAATTTCTGTAATAATTCTTTTGCTGTGGGTAACGTGGGGCTATTGCAACATGCAATTTCCAGTTCACCTCTTTTCTTTGGACTCTTTTGTAACATGATTTCTTACGCATTAGTAGCAAAATTATCTTCATATCCTGAAGTGAAGGAGGCTAATAGTTATGTTTGGGGTTTTTTCCTCGGGTTTTTTTTTTCCCCCCAGGAGGAATTTACTGGCTATGACTTTGAGAACAGATTGCACGTCCGCATACACGCAGCCTTAGCCTCTCTAAGGGAAGTCGTTCCACAGTGACCAACAGGAAGGCTTGCTATCCTTTCCCACAGTTCCTGCACTTTAAGATAAAGCAGAAGAAAGAGCTGTTGGGAAGACCAGCTTTTCTTCTGAAAACCACTTGTGCCAGAGACACTTTCCTAGAATGGTCAGAGTTGGTATGGCTGAATAAAAACATTACAGTTTTAACTAAAGGTAAATTAACCAGGAAGAAGGTTAAGTGACCTTGTGTTTTTAACTCTTCATTTTTTAATTTTGTTTAAACCAAGCTGAACACAACTACTTGTAACTCTGTGGGTGAGCCTAAATAAGCACACGATTTAGTTCAACAACATTGGCAAGGTTGATTTTTACCTTTTAAAACAGATCTACATCTAAAATTTGTCAGGAGGAACACTTCTGGTTTGATTAGAAAAATACAATAAAAGTATTTGGTTTAAATGTTGAAGTTGGAAATGGTCAGAATACTCCTTTTTCTCCAAGCATTAGCCAATACACAGGAGGAGGAGGAAGAAAACTGTTCAGCCACAAAAAGCAGATCTTAAGAAATTTTAGTGGCTTATGTCAGTTGCCTCATGATGACTAATGATGAATTTTAAACCTCTCACCCCCCTTTATTCTTTATCACTTCCTTCCCAACCCAGTTCATGTTCGTGATATAAATGATGTCAATATTTAGGTTCTTTGCTTCTGGTACATTCCAGACAAATACTTTGACATGCAGCTACTGCATAGGCAGTTCTTATTTTGGCTCTTATACTCTGAATATTATGTTAAGATTTTATACATGTTTTTCATTCCAGCTGCTGGATCCTTATAGCAGTGACCTTGAAAGGTATTTTAAAAACCTGCAACCAAACGAAATGCCAACCCACAAATCCACTTTGGTAGTTATACCGATATTATGATGTCTTCAGTCTCTGTATAGTATTTCAAGCCTGTGGTGTTAAGATACTGAAATACCTCAGAGAGCTTAAAACTTTTGTCATGACCATATAATTTTTAATACGTGGCCATCTTTGTGCTTATCTGTAGCTTTTTTACTTTTATCTGTAATGCGTAGTATTTCCTTACGTTCTATATTCAGCTAATATTATATTACAGGAAGGTAAATATTTTTTTAAAGAAGCTTATGAATGGAAATCTGACCAGAAAAGTAGTTGAATTATGTTACTTTGCAAAGCTGAGAAAACTGGGTATCTTTGGAAATAGTTATCCAAAAGCCTTATCTTTACTTTGGTCAGGTTGCCTTAAACAGTTCCTTAGCTTAAGCTTTGTTTTTTTTTCTTCTTCTTCTTACCTTTTTGTAGAGCATGTTGCCAAAGTTCTAGACTTTGCCCACACCTAACCTTCATTGATTTGCTTTTGAGGTTACATCTGAAGCAAGACTGATATGGAGGAGAGAAGTAATGTCTTGTTTGGTAGGCCAAATGTAATGGTTGAGACACTTTTATTTCTCTCTAGAAAGACACAGTTCTGCTATGAAAGGCATTCCTAGAGCAGTTTAACTCTTCTGTTGCAGTTCCTGAAGGAGAGGAGGGACTCTTAAAAAAGGCAGTTTTATTTTTCTATAATCTATGTGTGTTACAGGTAGTACACTGGGGTTTTTTAATTCCACTTTGACAGTAATATTGAGTCATAAATGAGTGTTCAACCTTATTTGGTCAATCCAAATAAGTATTGACTAGAAAATGATATATTGTGTATATATATAGTGACTGCTTAGAGTTCAAATAATTATTTTAAAAATGGGCTTTAATGTACTAGAAATCTTATTTTGTCCTATCTGACTTTTAATGTTTTGCAATCAGACAGTCTGTTCTGGGTAAATAGCTGGAAATGGTGCAGCTACTGGCAAAATTCTTTTTAAATACACTCCTTAAATATGATATGGGACTTGGCTGTTCAGGACACAAAGCACCTGCATGCGATTTGTGCTGGGATATTTAGAGTCTGCATACGTGGAGGTAGCTAGCAAATTGTAGTAAATTTACTAAAAGGCCTGTTCTTACCAGGCCAGGAGTGGGTATAGAAAGACACTATATGTTCATGTAACAGTTCAATAACTCTGTGCAAAGTGCAGCTTTTCTGTGGGCTTAGCAAATCATCACAACTGTATGTTTCTCTATTAATATTTTTTTTTTCTCCCTCTCCTCCTAGGAGAATCTCCTATACTGTAAATGGTAAAATTATTTTTTATGTTAGATTGTGCCTGTGATGAGAAAAAATTCAATGGTCTTTTGTGTCAACTAGTACATTTTTATACTCTGGAACTCGGAGGCATGGTCTAATAGCAATAATGGAATATGCATCTTGCTAGTTAATATATTAAGGCCATCTTTACTGGGACAGGTATTTTTTGTTGATGTTGATGCAGTTTTTATCTCAGTGCAACTCATTTCAAATAAATAACTAGAATTTTTAGATGTCACAAGGTGGCATATTTATTGTGATGTACTGTAAATGTTGTTAATTTACAGAACTTGCACTTTTATATTTCTGAGTAAAATTAAAAGAAATGTGGACATGAGTTTTGTTCCTTTGCTTCTTGAGTTTGACTTTTAATTATAGTGGCCTCCTAAACAAGATGATACCAAGTATTGGGAAAACTTCTGGGATGTCAAGTGACTCTGTAACACAGTTTTCTAGTCAGCAATTACCTCCAGCCTTTGTTCTTCCAGTATTATTACGGTCTCCTGGATTAGCAAGTGAGTTACGTGTCATGTTGAGCTCAACCATAGAGTGAGCAAGGTTTAAGGTACATTTTTTAAGACATCAAATTCACTTGTTCTTCATTGAAGAAAAAGAACCACATACAATTTTGTTTGTTGTATTCCTACAACTTTGAAAAATGTTTCTTATTTACTCTAAAGCAAGCACTTTAATTTCTCTGATTTTGAATGCTTGTTTCATATTCTAGTTATGCTTTATTCCTAAATAAAATTCCCCAAATGCTGTAATGAATTGCTTTTTCAGTTTACAGTTCAGTGTGATTGTCTTTCCAGCCATTGATCATACTTGTGTTTAAGAACTGCTCTGTACCTGCTGCAGGTCTGAACAGGAGCAGGTGTTAATTTGGTGTAGGACTGATCAAACCTTGCAGTGGGGTGAAAGCAGAGTAGCCTCTACAGAACTCAAACTTCCCTTCCTGTGGGTAATGTGGTTTCCGGTCATCATCATGAAACACAGTGGTAGGAAGCACTTTTACTAGAAGTTATGCAATCCCAAAAAAGTATTGTTAAAGCTAATCTTTAAGAAGTAAATTCATGCTTATCTGTCCTTTTAAGGCAACTGGGCAGCCAGTGGCATCTGCTAGAAGCTTTGCAGGCAGCCTAGAGCACAAAGGCGGCTGAAATTTAGGAGTAATAAACTTGTTCAGTTAGTATTATGAAAGTGTGCCAATGTTGGGAGATGGTGAAGTGTTGCTCCTGCTTACCAGGCCTCTTCCCCACCCCACCCATTTAATTCTAGATGGTAAGAAATATAACTTGAGGCAGCCTTTCCAGAATTAAATGCTGAATTATTTCTATTTCTGACCCTTATTTTGATGTGTGTTTGGACCCCACAGCTGGACCCAGCATAGTTTACCAGGAGAGGTGCATATTAGAGTTGCATATTGCTTCCCTGCTTCTGCTCAGAACCCCTTTGTGTAATTGCCCAAGGTTTTCATGACCTACTCAGCCCTCTGTTGCAACCACCAGTGTATGTCAGCCATGGGGAGTTCTTCTGCAGCTGTCTTACTGTTAACCCTAATTTTTCCATTGCTGCGTTTTCCAAAATGCTGCTTATCTTTTGATGTAACCTATTCCACGATGGTGTTCCAGTCAAGTAATCTGTTAAGCTCAGCAGGACTGGCTGTTGGTCAGTGTTTTTCAGCCATTTCTAGCAAGCTGTGCTTACCTAGAAGAGATGCCCAAGTGGGCAGAGGGGAAGAGGTTAAGAGAAAAACAATGACTTGTTTGAGCTGAAGATTTGAAAAGGGAGGGACAAAGAGATTGTTAGAATTTGCTAAGCAAAATCATCTTTGTAATAAAGACGTCCCAGTCTTTCACTAAAAGCAATACGTTTACTGTATTGAAAAAAGATAGTTCTGCTGGGACATAAACTTCTTCCCAGTTAATGAGTGACCTGACCCCTTTTTTGGTAGAAAAATAAGGCTTATCTGGGACCTTGATTTGCTAAACTTCTGTCCAGTCTCTTAAGATTTCAGCATTGTCTGGAAGCTGTTACTTCTGCAAAGGGGTGAAAGGTGATAGGACAAGGTAATGATCTCAGATGAGCAGGCTGTTTGAGGGCTCACAGGTCCTTCCCTTTGGGATCAAAGGGTGATGTGTGTTAGTAAAGTACCTGGTACATTGCTCTCAATGGCTTCCAAAACCAGCATTCAAGTCCCAGCATAGTGAGTTAGTTTCCAGACATATTTTTTCCTATTGCTGCTCTTTAGATTCAGACAGACACAATTGTATGTTAGGTCCTGCAGCCTTTTTAAATATTCATGGTGATATATACTTCTGTTCTCTTCTCTTCTGGTAATATATTTTTCTGTGGTTTATGACATCTGTACTTAAGTATCTTTGAAGCTTTTGCTGTGAAGAGCTTTGCAGCCCAGGAGTTCTGAATGTTTTCCAAAGAAGCAAATGTACAAGTTCTCCGCTGCTCTGTATTCATTGAGGATGATTTCGAAGTAACCTCATGGCTACCTTTGCACTCAGGTATGTGCAATGCCTTTATGAAGGCCTGTTGCTTCCATATGGTCTCAGAACAGAAATCTAGACTTTGGATTGCTATCCCTACTCCAAAAAACAATGCATTTTCTACTTATATTCTTGAAATATTCTTTCTGTAGAAAAGTTGTTCTTCCTAGTTTCACAAGACATATTAATATTTAATGTTTTAAATATTATCATCTGTGTTGTCACTCTCCAGGACTGAAGAGATAATGCGAGAAGTTTTCTTGAGAAATTACTAAGGATTCAGGAAGTGTTTTGTGGTGCGTTTACTATTAGCATACTTTCCCGTGAATGAACTTGAAAATCATTCAAAATTAGCGGAGTTCTGCTACAAGGATGTTACTTTTTAAAAGAGGCTATTGTAGGTTTTCTAAATGCCTTAGCATCAATGAGTTTTAAATCTTCAGTACTGCTGGAATTCCCCTCAGGTTTATGTAGAGATGCAGACATCCAAAAATGTAAGAGCAGGTAGGTAGATGATGGTTTTCCAACTATAATGAAGACTGATCTGCAGCAACGTTGGTGGTTAAAAGCTTTTATCCCTCAGCAGACTCCTGATCATGCCTTGTCTCTGTGATCTGTCTTCATGATCCTCCAAAACACAGTGGTAACCTTAAAAATACAGCACTACAAGGTGTAGTGTACAAAAAACGTCACTACTTGTGTGCTTGTTTTACTGGAAGAGAAAACAATCTTATGTGTACCTGCTAATAATGTGTGCTGAGAAGCAAATGTCACCAGCCCTGTCATCTGGGGCAGGTGAGGTTTGTTTCAGGGTTTGCCCTTGTAGTTGTAAGGTTCTGCAGTACAAACGAAGCCATTATTGAGGCATAACCTTATTCCTCTTGGGATGTAGCTGCTGTGGCTGAAGAGGTTACAGTTCCCAGCTGCATCCTCTGAGTCCTTGCCAGAGGCCACCAAGGAACATTGCTTCTCAGGTGCTGTATTTTGCAGTTTGGTGGTTCAAATTTCTTGAGTTTTGTATGTCATATGTCACCTGTCCTAAAAGGCAGGCTGTAAGCAGGGAATGGGTCTGTGCACCCACTACTCCACCACAGATGGCAGAGGGCTGGGATGTGGCCACAGCCTTCCTTCTTTCTTCAGGTTGCAGCATTAGATCGTGTGATGGCATCATAACCTGAGGCTGAGGAAAATGTTACCTTCATCCTGTGCTGGGAAGAAATGTCTGTTTTGGCTGATATTGAGGAAAAAGAGTTTTGGCAAAGGCCCATCGTATGCAGGGTTCTGCCTGTGCTGTGCATTAGGCAAGTCAGTGGCAGAAGGCAGGAGCAGGTTTCATGGTAGTGTGGGAAGAGGGAAAAGGCAGCAGCTCATGGGAATGTGTGAATGCTGTGGAGAGATGCAGGACCTTGCACTTGGCCTTGGCTGAACTTCATGAGGCTTATATGGGCCCAATCCTCAAGCCTGTCCGGAGGTCCCTTTGGATGGCATCACTTCCCTCTGGTAAATCAGCTGCGACACACTCAGCTTGGTGTCATCTGCAAACTTGCCGAGGGTGCACTTGATCCCTCTGTCATTGAAGTGATTAAATAGTTGTCATCCCAGTACAGAAAATTTGGAGGATTTGGAACTCATGCACCAGTGGGGAGCTAACTGGATTGCATAGCTATGAGGCAGCCATTCCTTTCTGTGGCATGGCCCAACAGTGACAGGTTATAAATGCGTCTGACTTCGCTTGGGCTGGCAGGCAGAGTAACATTTTTTTAGAGAGGATTTAGCTCTGTAATGCTTTGAATAGTGTCTCTCATAATTTCCAGTATCGTTCAGAAAGCAGCTCAGTGCTGAGCTGTGATGATGTATTAAAGACTTGCCATCTCTTCTGTTACTGTGCTGGTTTTACAGAGAATCATAGCATGTCAAAGGGTTGGAATGGACCTCAGAGATATCTAGTCCCCAAGCCCCCTGCCATGGTCAGGGACACCTCCCACTAGACCAAGTTGTTCAAGGCCTTATTGAACCTGGTTTTGATGACTGCCAGGATTGGGGCATCCGCGGCCTGCTTGGGCAACCTGTTCCAGTGTCTAGCCACCCTCCCAGTAAAGAATTTCTTCCTAATGTCTAAACTAAATTTCCACTCTTTCAATTTGTACCTGTGGTCAACTGGCCAGCACTTGCTAATCATGCTGGAAACCAGACTGATTAGTTGGTTTGATTTTTTTTTTTTTTTTTTTTCAGTGCCGAGGGTTTTATTAGCCATGTGATAGGATGCAGTTTTCATGTCATAAGTAGTCTCTTGTGTTCTTCCCTTGAAGATGTTTTTTCATTCTATATCAAAAACTTATTCATGTCTTACCCTGTTTCTTCACTTGGATACCTGTCAGTTCAACTAACCAAGATTCTTGAGGAAGCTAAAATGTCATCATCTCTGTATTTAAAATAACTTGTATGAATCCAGAGTGCTAAGTTGTTGGTAAGAGGAGGCATGGTCATCTGGATGGCCTATCTGATGTGCTTAATGTAAAAGGTTTAATTGTAGAATTGTTAACATTGGAAAAGACCTCCAAGGTCACCAGTTCCAAATGTCAGTCTGCTGTAGTTGGAAAACCAGGGCCCCCAGATGGATAGGTTGATGTCTCAGCAAGTCATGTAACTGAAAGTTTCTCAGTCCCCTTGTGGGAAGAACCATCACCTTTCACTTCCACCATCATCTACTCCTGAAGATCCATTACAGGTTGTACATTCCTGCAGTGAAGCTAAAGTTACGTCAACCAATGAGGTTGTATCACTGTGTTGGAATGAGCTGATTATGGATGCAGAGGTTTCATCTTTTATAGAGCAGTTTCCAAAGTAATTCCCTTTGTAGACCAAACAGATTAAGTTAAAGATGAAGCAGCCATTAAATCCAGGCCAGGCCTCAAGTACTACAACCTTAGGGCCATCTGGTGATGATTTAGTTGCCATCCTGAGAGAATGGAATCTACAGCACTAGTGGAATCAGCTGAGCAAATTTGTCTTGTCAGGTGAGAAAGTTTGGGCATTTGTATCATCTTCCTGTTCCAGCTTCCAGCTCTACAGCTTCAGCAGTGGTAAGTAAATGGAAGATCATCTCTGTCAGTGCAATGCACTGTTAGAGGTGACTTCTAAGAAACTACTCAACCAACACTGTTTGCCTGTCCCCAGTGCATGTGTTAGATTTCACTGCCCTCTGCTCCAAGAGATGTGGCTCACTCTGGGCAGGACTCTGTACCTCTGAGGGCAAAGAGGCAGGTAAGAGTGATGGGAAGGTGCCCACTGATGCCAAATGATCTTGCTGAAAACCTGTGTTTTCTGAGGGAGGTGTTAGAGACCTGAGGTGTAATCCATGTGTCCGATGGCTAAGGAGAGGTGACTAGATGGAGCCCTAGTTTTGATTCTCGTTGCCTGAAAGATCATTTATGCCAGCAGTGACTTAAGTTTTCCCACTTAGAAAAAAAATGATGGTGGTTGCCTCTGGTGGCTGGACTGGTGAGTTTCTGCAGCTGGGTTGAGTGGGCTAAGCACTGGTTATCCTTTCCCAAAGAGCAAGAGAACTGGTGCTTTCTGGGTGAAGTTTTCACCAGCATCTCTTCCTTGTGGTGACATGTGCCAGCCCAGCCCTTGCCCAGCTGGAGAAATCCTCCAGGGTGGAGCTGTTCTGCCCCCACTCTCCCTGGAAAAGCAGAGACTTTCGTAGAGAAGAGCTGAGCTTAGGTAGATTTATAAACTAACAGCAGCTTTTTGTAAAAAATCCCAAACTTTTAGGCAAGTTTGTCAAAGTTCAGTTTCAGAAATACCAGACAGAAGCACCTGTGCTCTGACGATGAACATTTTTTTCTAGGTTGCAGATGTCACCATAATCAAACGGTGTTTGCTGTCCCAGATCCCTTCTGTCTCATGCTTGCTTTTGCTAGGTGTGTTTAAGACATAAGGATTTATAGTGGGACTGGAACTCACTGCTCGATTGCAGCAATTATTTTTGTCTTTTTAGCCACAGCCTCAGGTGCCCAGGACAGTCACCACCACATTCTAATGTGTGGACCTTCTCTTGTCAAACTTAGGTGAGACAAGATCAAAAATCACCACAAAGCCTTCCTCCTGCTGGAGGTGGGGTTCCTTATTCCTGGGCAATGCTCAGCCTTTCCAGGGGAAAAGATCAAAACCATGGGGAAATTCTCTGCCTTTTGTTCTAGTGGGCTCTGATGTTCAGAATGCACAGGACTGGAAGGCTGTTTCTACCCATGCCATCTTCAGATGGCCAAATGCCAGTGCTAGGAGGACAGCCACGACATTCCCAGGTGTCGGGCCACCTGATGAGAAACGAGCAAGCTCTGGTTCTACTTCTGCAGATGAAAGTGCAGCTAAGCCATGCGCAAAACAGTGCAGTTTTCCCAGCTGGCATCCCTCTGGATAATGCGATGTCTACAACAAAATGCTCATGAGCTGGCAGTAGCACACAATAATAAGTGCTCCGGCAGAAAGCTAAAGTGTGCTGCAAGGACAGGCTACTGTTACATCAGACCCCATGCCCAGAGCAGGGTCCTGAAGAAGCAAATTTGCTTCTTGCACAACAATATGCTACTGTTTGGATTTTACTACTAGAAGCTTAATTTAACCTTTTTCAAAATAAAATATGTTTGAGAATTGATTAAACTAGTTGTCCTATATAACACACCCACTGCCTTCCTCTGCTTGTTACACTTTGCAAGTATTAGCACTAGTCCTGCTCTGGTTTTAGTTTGAATAAACCAAGTTTTTAATCCCACATTTATATACATCTTTTTGCCTGTAGCCTGAACTTCTAGCATTTGTGTGATATTCAGAGTGGGGCAGAATACCCTCCCCTTGGAGTGCATTTGGGTAGCACCTAAAGCAGTTCTTGCAGGCTATCTACTGAGTTCATGTTAATCTTTAAACAGATTGAGAAGAGAGGCTGTTTGGACTTCAGGAAGAGGTTGGGGGGATGGAGTTTACATTGCAATAAATCAAATAATGTTAAGCAAATGCTTAAAACAAAAAAAAGCCAGCAATTAGAACTGCGTTTCAGTATTGATCATCCCAAATGTTAGCTTTGTGTGAGCTGTGCCCAATGACATATCTGCTGGAGATGTTCCAGTGAGGAGCCACCCAGCCTCTCACTGTGCTGACGTGGTGTACTCAAGAAGGGCAGGCAGGAGCTAAATGATTTGCTTTTCTTAGCACTGAGTGTTCAGTGCTGTGTGACCTGTACCAACTCACCAGCCAGGCTGCTTCTACAAATCTTGGACTCACACCTGGAAGCTGCACAGCACTCAAGACAGATTTCAAGATGCACTGGCCAGAGTAGAGGCTTCCTACAGAGAGAACAGGCATTAAACTCCTGCATCTACAGGGTAGTGTGAGAGCTGGGCCCTCACAGGAAAGGCTGCCAAGGAAAAGGCTTTCCCTTATCTATGCAAATATATCTCAGCATCAGGGCCTGGGTAATTCGAGTAGTGCCTAGAATAAAAATAGAAAGCATCTCATTGCCTTACTAACAGTTTCAGTAGTCTGCTCATAAAGCTCAAGCTGTAGGAAGCTCTCACTTCCCCAGCCCTCCCACCCCCCAGAAGGAGACTCTTCCTCCTTGGGGAGAAGAGAGGTCCCTGGAGCACAGGGAAACACTCTACCCATCCTCATTGCTGCAGGTTTTGGACTAGGCTTGCTCAAAAGAGGTTAGCACTGTTGAACACCACTCACTTTAGACTAGATGCAAGAAGTTTCGAAGCCTTTATTTAGTAGCAATTAAATTATTCAATTAACACTAACCTCCAGACAGCAGTTAAAATATTGTACAAAGAGCAGCTTGCCCTCTAGAAGCTCTGTACACAGTTCAATATAAACAGACTAAGATTGAATGCACCCCACTGAAAAGGGGTAAAGCAGGTGTGCACAGGAGGCCTCACTGAGGTGCTGTATTACCTTTGAAATGCACAAGACTTCCTCCCAGGGAGTATGCACAGTACAGACAGAGTCCTGTCCCCCTGCTATGTTCCACCAGGTCATTCCTGGACTGATTAGGTTCTTGCAGTGGTGCTGGGCACCGGAACTTCTAGTGCATGAAACAGATTCTTTTAAAACCTGTTACTAGTGTGCAGTTCAAATCAAATCTGTAGATATTTAAATGGCTCTTAATTCCTTAAACCATAAGGTTGGTAGCAAAACAGGAGAGCAAAATTCAAAACACACTGCACAAAACATTGAATAAATAACCTCTGAGTAATGTTACCAGCTTAAACAACTGCATTACTGCTCCGGAGATAGGAACACTTCTGGAATCTCCTGAGCAGAGCTCAGGCTTCAAGGGAATTATTTTAGTAAAAGAAAAGTCACTTTATGAAAAATTACATCTTTACAGAAGTGACACACCCATTTCTTCATTTAAGAATAGAATATTGCAATTACTTTGTGTGCTTTTTAAACATTCCTATGTCACAATAAATAAAACCAGTTTTACTTGTGCCAATGGTATCTACAAAATAAAGTATTCACAGAACAGCTGAAGGTGTTCTATTCCTCATACACCACAACCTAATATAGGTGTACTCAGGGCAGCTCGAAACCACAGCGACTTTGTCTATGCAGGACTCACCATCAGCCAGAGAAGTTATTCCCCTACCTTTAGGACTGCAGATCATGTACCACCAGATTTATTGCAGAGATGCTTAATATTCTGTTTGATAACGTCAGTATTTTCAGGAGATAAGTAGAACAAGGGAAAACATTAAAATGGATTAAGACTTATTTGTATCAGTCAGAGGCTCCTTACTGCATTTTAATAAATATCAGGCAAGTTAAAGTAGTTTCTGTCCCAGTAGTTGCCAGAGTAAAGCCAGTCCTGTGTACCAGTGTGGGGATTGGGGCCTTGGTGGAACCATCTGCAAGGAAACATATGGCATGTTAGTGAAGCTATTAACATTCACCAGTACAAGTTCAGAACTGCTTTGCTGCATCTTTAGCAGTTTATTGCACAAAATAATTATTGCAGGAGTCCTCTTGGTTTTAAATTCATGAGTTTAAAGTCATCTTCAGTGACTACATTTCCCCATTTGCTATATACTACTTAAACATCTCTGAGGTGGAATTACTGACACCAGTGTTTTGCCATTTGAAGCTGCCATGATTATTGCATAAAAAAGGACAGGTACAGCTTTACTTCAAAGCAGTTGTGAACAATCATTCTTGCATGCACAAGCAGTAATAGTTTTTGCAAGACATGTAAACACCACAAGCACTGCAGTCCTGAAAACAAAAATTATTTCCCTGGATCTAGGTTACCCCATGTTTTTTAAAGCCTTGTTTTGTAATGCACTTCATAGAATTTTATAGTGACCTGGGTTCGAAAGCACCTTAAAAATCTTCACCTTCTTTGACCCTTCTTTTCTGGTTAACATAACATGGAGAAGCCCTTTGTGTTATTTTTTTCATCCCTTGCCAAGTTCCAGCTTTGCCTGCGTCTTCCTTACCCCATCCCTACACAACTTATCTCTCTACTCTTCACAGGTGACTCATCCTTTTTTCCACTGCCTGTGCATTTGCTCCCTTCCCTTTAGTTTGACCAGCTACTGTTCTGTTAACTCAGAACAAGTGTGCCAGCTACCCTCAGTGTAGATGAAACATCACTGATAGGCTGCAGGAAAAGTCCTGGATATTACAATTTAACTACCTTGTGTTACACTGTTGGCAGCAGGAGACTCATCTGAATGCCCAGAAAGCTGATTCCATCTGCATGGAACTACTTGCAAGCTTTTACTAAGCTGGTTATTAACAGAAACACTAAAGTTGAGCACCTGCTTTCTTCCCTTTTTTCTCTCCTCCTGCCTAATCTGGAGGCACCATATAGCACACAGTGAATGCCACTTTCCTTTTGGCCCAGTTACTCAATCTTGTGCCTCAGCAGTGTGCAGTACCAGATCTCAAGCATTTTAACTTCCTTCTTGATTTCGCCAAGTCACATTTATGGCATGAGCCAGCTTGGTAGATGCTGTTTCTGTGGTTAATGTGGTCCACAGCTTCCTTTCACCTCTTCAGTGACCATAGAAGCCAGCTGTTTCTTTCTGTGACTCGCTGCAGTGACCACACTCAAGTAAATCATGTGTGTGCAAAGCTGCCTGTTGAACTCTGCTCTTTTCTTCTTCAGCACCATAAGATTTCAGAAGAGAAAAAGCACATTCAAACCAAATATGACTTGATTCTTAAAAGGCAAAACAAAGCCCACCAGTACTGCAGGGTTATGTTACAAAGCAGGCAAGTCTTGCTTGGATCAAAGGACTTGGGCTGTAAGAAATGCCTTGTGCTGCCTTCATGGGAGTAACTGAACAGGTGAACACTCCAGTGGTTCTCCTGCTGTCCTGGTTAAATGAACTGAAGTCAACAGAAGTCATTCACCCCTTATAGTGTACACAGCTCACTCCTGCTTCTCCTCCACACAGGAGGAGTCAGCTATTCCCAAGTATGAGGCGTATGGATGGGCTCAGGTGTCCAGTTCACTGGTCACAGCAGCTGATTCCAGAGCTAAAGCCAAACATTTGCTGTGAGACAGGGCTATGAACACAGTGACCTCACCCCTCAGATTAAGGAATGATAGCATCCCACAGCTCACTAGTGTGTCCTCAACTTGTACAGGTCAGGACAGTGTGCCCCTCTGCCAGTGTCCACCTACTTCAACAGGAAGGGGAAAGGCAATGGGAAGAACTAAGTTTGAGAGACATGTAAGACCTAAACCAATCAGTGATGTGGGAAAGATGGGACAGATTTCACCAAAATCAACAGACCACTGCTGTATTTTGGAACAGAATTAAATATTTTTATTCAAGATTTAAGATTACTGGTAAGCATCTAAAATACTAAGTGTTGAACATTAATCTCCTTAAGAAGCACCAAGAACCCACTTCTAAAGTGGATTCAGAATAATAATATTTAAAAAATCACTCAGCACTTTGGAGAACTGTCTTAGGAGGTAGGAATTCTACTAGTAAAAACAAGAAATCTGTTTTTCTGTGGTGAGGAAATGGCAGTAGTTTAGATCTGAATTCATAATGCACTGCAGAATAAGACCTGCAGATGACCTGGAAACAAGGTAGGAGAGTTCTTCACAGCTTGCACTTTTTCTCCCCACAGCACAACTCTCCCTAACACTTAACATTCATCTTTATAGGCAGCCACACCTGGCATTCCTACAAAAGAGATCAGAGAGCAGGAATTTTCTGCTGAAGCTTTAGAAACATCCTGGAAAGCAAAGAGTTCTTAAAGGATATCCCAGGCTTGTGCTGAACAGGTCTACAGAATCTGCACAACAGCAGTTGAAGAACCTTGTGAATGGTGTTTGAACTAATTATATAACCCAAAAACCACAGCTCCATGGGAATTCCCCAATTTCCAATGCCAGCCTCAGGTGCTTTGAGCTATATTTAAGCTACTTCAGGCACCTTCAGGCACCTGGAAGAACACAATGTAACTACCGTGCACTTTGAAAACACGTGGTGAGAGCTAGAACCACTCAATTTAGGAAAGAAAGCCAGAGGTGCAAGGCTATCCAGCACTTAGAAGCTTTATAAAGATTTTATTCTCCATCAGTCTCTATGCAAACAAACCCAAACACTTCAGGAGAGCAGGCACAGGAAAAAGACAAAGGCAGACATGTCCAAACCTGGGATTTTGGGATGATGGGTGACTTCATTAAAAAAAAAAAAAAGAAAAACGTGATTTATAGTTACAAACATTTTAAAGATATTTAATCCAGTGTCTGCGTACATTAATAATAGAGAAGAGAGGAACCTTGCTTACTTAAAATTTAACTCTGCTGGGTTTTTTTTTCTGTGAAGATAATGCCAATTTATTTCCATGCTTTTAAATAGACCTTGTCTGGTCAAACAAGATGCTTCTGGTCAGGTTTTCACAGTTTCTTCTTAGCTTGTGTGCCAGAGCTCCCAGCTGACCCCTCACAGTTTAAAGAAAACCCAAAAAAAAAAAAAATCCCCAAACCATCCTGGCAGACCCCTTGTACACTAACTTTTCCCTTAGTTCCTCCCACTTTTGTAGTTAGGGGTCCCCTCCACAAGAAGGCAGTGTCTTGGATAGCTGGGTGATAACCTTTGAGAACACAGCATTATCAGCACAGAGCCACTGGGCTGAGAAATCATGGGCAAGCTTACAAGGGGGGAGCATTTCCTTCTCTCTTTGGCTAGGCATGCAAATTCGAGGTAATTATAAATTAACCAGCAACAACAGTCCTTACAAGCAGCCATCAGAGGCAACATCTTTTTTCTGTCCGAACCAAGAAGCGTTCAGAGAAGACAACACGGTTTGTATTTGCATATGGGTGTGCAAGCACTGAGAGGGAAGGAACTGAGAGTAAGCCTGATGCTTCCCTCTGGAAGTGCTACATCCTGCCAGGACCGAGTCTGCAAACACAACGGCGGCACTGCCAGACCTGCTGCTGTCTGTCTGTTCTTCATGCTAACACAACACTCACTGCATGTCACCAGTGGAGACTGTCACTTAACCTGAATGTTCAAAGTCTTTACATAACTACACACACAAGAGGCAAGGGTACCAACCTCGTCTTCCAGTCTTCCTCTGACTTTGAACGATTTTTGCGGGCGGTCCTCTGTTTTTCTTCTAGCCTCTTCTTTTCTTCACTAGCTAGATCTTGAAGAAATAAAAATACACAAAAATACAGAAGATGTTAAAGCATAATATAAAAGACAGGGACATTACTTCATCTGACCCAGAAAATAAATACGGGAAGTAGTAGAAATCGTCCAATTAAAAAGCCTTCCACATAACACTGAAGGTTACTGGTTTAGTCTACAAGCAAAGCCAGGCCAGCTGTTGCACAAGATCCATCAGTGGCATCCTAGTCTTTAAGAATGCTAAATGTGTATTTATCCATGGCCTGAGGACCCTGGAAATGTGTCTATGTGACAGCAAATGTGAGCTAAGGGAGGTGGCATACGCAGAATTTATTTCAGTAGGGAAACTGAAGATACATTTGATTACTTCAGAACTCTGGCCACCTGCTTCTTGTTGAGTTTTGGGTTAAGTTGCTACTGGTGTCTAGTTCCTCATCACCAGAGATTTGGAATATTCATTTCCAAACCACAAAGAATTGTCTTTCTGCAGCATCCCTTCATTTTTTTTGTTAGTGCACTAATGTAGCATCCCAAACTCGCAGACCAGTTGCTTCTCTTTGACAGGAAGGATGATCAGAAGGTCTGAGGAGTAAGTCAGACTCAGAAGCATATTAGATGGAAGTCAATCTCATACCTGAATACTTAAAAAGCATTTCATACACATCTTAAGTCTTCCAAGAATGATTCTCTGAACTATTTCTATCAGGCATTCTCTGTCAGCTACTAACCCACTGTGTATTACTACCTCCTACACAAGCTTCGTGCCACTAGTATATCATGAAAGAATTCGATCTGTTGCTAACAGCACAGTTATTTGCACTTTAAATTTAAACAGACAAATTACTGGGGATGCTTGGAACCAAAGATATCCATCCTCTTGGCCACAAAAGAGTTGTACAAGCAAGAGAGAATGGCTGTGGGAATTCACTGATCTGCTTTTTTTAAAGCCTCAAAGAAATGGTTATCACCTTCTGAGAAAAAAGAAGCAAAACTGCACAATTGCACTGTATTGTATTGTGACACTGGTTTTCATTGCTAGATCTCAGACTATTTATAAGATGTAGACACAGTTGTTGCCCTATTATACACTGAAACAGAATCAGGGTTTCATGACTTACCCCAATCAACTAGCAATCCAGAGAAAGCAAGAGCCCCTGTGCTTTTAGTCTACAAAGCTGACCATCCTGCTTTAGTATTCTAAGAAGCACACAACTTCTACTTACTGGAAGTCTCATTAGGTATTTCTAATTCACTATTCTAGGACAGCAGAAGTGTTCAACTCTCAGTGAAGTATAATTTTGCATCAAGTGTCTTTTTTGGCATTGCAGTTTCACTTAAATAGTTTTGACTGCATTTCTCAGAACTGGCACATCAAACACTCCTCTGCACGAGGCTGATGGAAACAGACAAACCGAAAAGTTCACAAATACTTCTTTAATACTGTGCACATATTGTTCATCAACACTGCTTTGTTCATCACTGTTGGAGGTTGGGAATTTTTTCCATCCTGTGGCTAGAGATACCTTAACGAGCCTTAACGACTGAGTACTTAAGAGATAACAACTGGGTACCTAAGGGACAAAAACGCACTTAAGAGACTAAAAACATTGCCAGGTGTGGCAAGGGAAGAAAAAGGTGGCTGGCAGTGGGCAGACACACACTTGTTCCCGGGACTTGTTAGAGGAAACAGCTGCTGTTTCTTCTTTCCCTCCACTGCTGCCGCGAGAGCTCAGCACTGCCGGGTTTTTCTTCCTTGCTGGAGTCTCTGCCACCCTTTTGTTCGCCCGCTCGAGTGGACAAGCCCTGCTGCCCAGTTTGCTGCCCTGAGATTCCCCGCTGCAGCTCCGCTCGCCGTGCAGCCGCCTCGCCCTCAGCTCCATCCGCCATCACCGAGGAGCTGAGCTCGCGCCACAGCGCCCCCTGCCGGCCGTGACCGTAACTGCACCACAGGGGAGGGGCGGTGTCTGGCAGCTCAGAGAAAGCTGCCACCGGGTATCTGGTTGGTTTATTTGTTATTGCTACTGTTGTTGTTGCTTGTTTTCCTCCTTATAGATACAAGTAAAGAACTGTTATTCCTTTTCCCATATCTCTGCCTGAGAGCCTTTGATTTTGACCTTATAACAATTTGGGGGGGTGGGTAATATCCTCTATTCTAAGGCAGGTTTCCACCTTCCTGAGCAGACACCTGTCTTCCAAACCAAGACAATCACTCTGAACCACAGCAGCAGATATGGTCAACTGAAGAAGATTAGCTCTGTACTTTCAGCAGAAATGGTGACACCTTTCACCAGGAGCTCAACACAACTTGCAGAAGGTTGTGTTAAAGTGTTAACTGCCTGGCATCATAGAGGAACATATGGATAGCTACTTAACTCTAGCTATTCATCTAAAAACGTTTTTTCCAGTCCCTCAGTTTTAAGAAAAAACTGCCTTTGGCCGTAAGTGAAGTTACCTATTTCTCCATTTTCCATAGCTCTGATATCTGGTCGTAGCCGGCAGTCAGTTTTGGGAATGACACTCTCCATTTCTTTGTCCAACTCATTCAAAGCCATAGCAAAGCTTGTAAAATTATACATCTGAAATAAAGAGACAAAGATGAAAGGTTACTTTATGATGCCTCTAGCTGCTGTCTTAACACAGAACGAAACTGCTGTCTAAAAACAAACATCCAAGTGCTTTTGTATTATTTAATCTCTCAATATAGGATTGCTCAAGATACCAGCAAAACTGCAGTCAGGCAGTGTAGGTGATCCTTGATGGTTCTGTTTAAGGAGGCCAGCATCCAGTTCCTCAGTGCACTATTTCTCTCTTCTGTTTCCAGTACTACTGGTATTTTCTCTCTCTCTGTAGACAGATTTCCCCCTTGATTAACGCAGTGAGAACATCTTTTCTGTGCCAATTCTTTGGCTTCTCAGTTGCACATAATACCCTTGTATTCTGCCTACTGGTTCTCCAGCTTCACAGCCCTTCACACACCAACTTGTGCCATGCAGATCTGTCCTTGGAAGTGTCTGGCCTCTAATAAAGCCCTTCCATGAGATTTCTTACAAGGCTGGTGCCTCAGTGGGGGAAGCAGGGTAGAGAGAAGAGGTGGGGAAAGGCCCCATGCTACTATCTACATGAAGCATTCAATTTTTCAGAGAAATTCCACTAATTCTAGATTCATGCCTATGGCAGTTATCCTTCCAACCCCACATGAAAAGTTACAGTTGTGGTGGGGAGGTTTGTCGCAATAAACAGGCAAATCCAGACTTGCTAATGACAAAGAAAAAAAACGGATGTGCTTTGTGTAAACCATACAGAGTAACAGGATAGCACACACTTTCAATAAGGGGAAGCATAGCTGACCTGTGCTGAATTTGGAGGTCTTGGAGTTATCTTCCATAGCAAAACACTTCCAGGAATAACATACACACTCTCAGAGTCTGGCAATGGCATCTCATCTGATTCCTCAGGATTGCCCACCTAAAGGCAGCACACAAAGAAAACAGTAGTTCTTTGAAGTCATAACCCATTTACACCCGATCATTCCAATACTGGAACTTACAGAAAATTATTTCCTTGACCAAAGGTGAGTAATTTCAGCAAAGAAACTTTTCTGGATGCTTGTCAAGAAGGATTGAGGCATTAACATAGCACACATTCCCAATTCCCTCCCAGTAGAACACTACCAACAGTTTCTTGCATCAATGTCTTTGTAGATGTAAGCTGGATGTTCGAGCATTAAGAAATGCCCATTTTTCCACCTCAGAGATGCCCTGTTTCCTCAAGTACAGGCATTTTCATGCTTGATACTTGAATTCATTACTGCTTCATTAAAGGTGAAGAATAGAAGTCACATTCCTCATCCTTCCACAACAAAGAAATGCCAGCACATAACGCAGATGCTGCCCTGTTTGTGCACAATAGAAAGCCCTCCCTACTGCTCTGTGCTCAGAGGAAACTTCCTTTCCATTAATCACTGTACTACTGAAATGGCAAACTGCAAACATGAAATGAATATCCTAAATTAACTACATCTTCTGGGACAGATATGAAGGCTGACACATACAACCTGAGGCAGCTGTAGCCACAGGACTGTGAAATGCTTTTCCCAGAAAGGAAAAAACTCCACAGAGGGTTACTGGGGCAGTAGAGAGTAACTGGGGATCACAGTGTAGATATGACCTGAACTGGTTTTAAGCCATTCCCCGTTTTACACACAGCTTTAAAGCAGCTGGGCTGTGATGCTGCTGACATTAATTGCACCACAGAAGCGGATGTTGGGATATTGAACTAAAGCTAAGCTGGACAGTGAGTAAGGCTCTCCCACGAAAGCCTGGTGTCACAATCATAGCTAAAAACAGCAGCACGTTTCAGAGATCGCTGGAGATTAAAGCCAAACTTAAGGGCAATTAATGCTTTAAATACTTTGGCTACAGGCCAGCAGCTTTAATCCTGCTGCTAATAAGCTTTGCTCTCCCATGGTTGCATCAGATAATACCAAAAACATCCAGTACCCAACGTGCACTCAGTTGTCCTCTGAGATGATTCTTGTGTTACCCTTCCAAGAAAATCAGCAGTAGTAAGGATTCTGCTTCACTGAGGAGCCCTTCACTGTGCTTTTAATAATGAACAGTCAGCAGAACAATGTGCAGACTGTTCTTCAAATGATCCTGATCAATCCTTCAGAAACTGGGAATTTGAAGCAGAGCGCATCAGAAAGTTATCCTTGTATCAAAACACAGACAGTTCAATATCAGACTGTCAAACTCCAGGCCTTTTACAGAAAGGCTACAGTACACAATGTGATTTCTGCCTTGTTGGATACAAGATCTTAAAATAGCATAATGTTACCATTATTTTGTCAATATTGCTCTCAATATTGTCAATATTTTGTCAATGTTGCTGTGAGGATAGTTAACAGACATGCCAAAGCAAGACCTCTGTAAATGAGGTGTCTGTAAATGAGGCACATGTGAGGGCAGTTGCTGTTGCCCACATTATTTTCTTCCATGTATTTGCACTGAAAATTCTCTACAAAATGCTTCATCTTGATTAAAAAAATCACTCCAGCGCATTCAGAGCAGAACCACCCTGGTTTAACTGCGAGTCTATTATAACTCTTCTGACGTTAGTAAACTATCACCTTTGCACACATGAAGGCTTGTCTAGTTCCCTGAAAAATATTTTTCCTTAAGTTTTATTCCTATAAAAGTAAAAGGGATTCAGGGGAAAATCTGGGGTAAGTTGCAAAAGGACTCTTATCCAAGCAGATTCTATCAAGGGAGGCAGAAGCATTTCTTGATTAGTAGCAATGCAGCACGAAGTAATAGCTGGAAAACAACTACCTAAATTGAAAATTCTAATTAGAAGTTTAAAAAGCCATATACTTTTGTGTCTGAATGAATCCTTCACTACCATGAAGGGACAAACCACATCCAGACCTTATACATGAGACTTGGCTCACCTAAATGCACCAAAAACCAGAAAATATCAGCTCCTCAGACACAAGGGGCAGTGCGAGTACATATTCAACATAGACTACCTGCTTCATACCTAGCATTACAAAGCCTTCAGTTTTCTACATAGAAAGAGTGCTGTTAATTAAGTAGGAAAAGCATTTCTCTAGAGTCAGAGCAACACTGCAGCTTGGTCTTTGTGCAACAGGATGCTTCACTTAGAAGTTAAATGGAAAATGCAAACAGGTAGCTGAACAAAGACACAAGGTGTGTTTTTCTTTGTTCCTTTTCCCCAGAGTTCTCTGGGTCAGACTCCCAGAGAAGTAGCAATCCCCAGTGCTTTACCACTCTCCTGATGACAACCACTGGAACAACCTCAGACACAGCAACAATCTGAACCTGCACAGGGCACAACTGCTTTCAGAGTTCTCCGTCTCTTTTCCTCACAAGTTTCTTCAAAAACTATCAACACCCAAACAAAAAAAATCTGGCTGCAGTCACCAAAGGGGAACAATCCCTGTTTTAAGCTATTGTGTGAGTGACTGTTCTTCAACATACAGCTTGTATGTTGTCACCATTCATCCTAAACAAAAAGCTTGCTGCTGACCAGAAATTCAGAAGAATTATGAAAGAGGTTTTTTCACAAAAGAAAAAAAGAAATCAATTGTGAAGAAAAATTTAAAAATGCCAGCACTTCTACAGTTGTGAAAATTTAATGAAAGCAATAAAAAAAATTCCTTGTAAAAGCTGGAAAATATGATCTTCTATCAAGTTAACAAACTAATCTGTCCTGCTTCTAAGAATCAAAATCCTTCTGCTAGAATAGAAGTGTTATCATATATGATCAGAAATGGTCCAACTAATGGATATGTTATTTCCTCCAGGTATGGTACCTTGGGAGGAAGAGGCAGGCAATGAACTAGACAGTATTTAGAACACACCAAGTTTTGGGAGGTTTGAATACAAATCCAAGGGAAAAAAAGCATTTTATCCCTTAATATTGGTACTTATCCAATCCATTTTGTATCCTAGTAGGAAAGAGAAGATAAGTGAAGGAAATCTTAATGCTCTTAAATGCTACTAAAATATTTAGCTGTCTTATCATCTTTTGAGATCCCACTTCTTTCTGTGATTAATACCTGTTTACTGCTTTTCTTCTCTTCTGTATTTTTCTTGTCATTTTTCTTGTAAGCTTCAAATGTAGCTGGGTCAACACTGTACAAACACTCAGTCCACTTTCCATACAATGCACAAAGTTTCTTTTTGCTGTCAAAAAAAAAAGCAGACTAAGTTTACAAAGGAGCTTGAAGAGATTTATTTCACCATTTCAGAGAAAAATATGTGAAAGAACAACTTTTGAGGGCAACTTATAAACTCCATTACTGGTATCGCAGAATTCATAACCCTGCTGTTGCAGGTTCATGCCCTTGATAGACTGTGTTAAAGGCGTTCAGTTCTACAGCTCCCCAGAGAAACAAGGGCAGACATTTGTTTCCCATTTAGAATTAAGATGTTACCTTTTGTCCTGAATGTAGCCTTCAACTTTGTGCAACTCCTTCCCAAAGAGGCCGCAGGGCTTGAAGCTTAGTACACATTTCTCACCAGTTCTAACGGCAGAACAAGAGAGCACTAATTACTTCCAAATGCTTTTCTTTTTCAAACTTGCAGGAAATGAAAGCACTCACACTTTTAACTTACTTATGGTTAGTTATTTCAACGTTTCCATACTGCTCGATCCAAAGTTTGCCCACAATAATGTTATGCACACAGCATGTAGGATTTGTCCATGTGTAGGCTTCATTATGCCTAAGGGAGGGGAATAAAAATTAAAATAATGTATCTTTGTACTGGATGTCACTCCTTCAACAAGCCAGCATCTATCAATAGTTCCAAGTCTTGAAACGGACATGGCACTAAGTCAGTAAACCCAAGAAATTTATTAACCAGTTCCTTAAAACAGTCACTTCAGTGCAGTCATTGTTAGGATGGAAAGACATGAGGAAAGCCAACAGGACTCAGGCTTTAGCAGGACTGTTGTCCAGGCACTTGCAGAACATACAGGCCCAGGTCCTCACTGGTGCTATTAGGAGTATGTAGCATGTTTGGGGAAACAATGGCAGTGCCTTTCATCTTCCCAACCCCTCCTCCCCACAAAGCGATCTGCCATCAGACTTTGGGATGTGGGTGTTGGATACGTCCATTCCTAAGCCATGAGACTTTAATGCACACTAATCATCAAGGATGAGGCCCTGTGCCTGTTCAGTTATTACTGATCAACTTACTCAAGAAGCTCCAAAGTCATCGTGCCTTTTGGTTCTGCTTCCACGCTCTTGCCCCAGAATTTGAGTTTAGGATAAATCGATCCATGAAACACAAAATCATTATTTAAACCTTCAGCATAGAAAGCACTGATTGGTGGATGATGGCTGACTTGCTCTGACAGAAGTCTAAATCCAAGATCATCTCTGCAAAATAAAGATAACCAAAACCATGTATCTGTGTATCTAGTGTAGTGAAGTTGCAGTTGTTTTCCCTGAGGTGAAAGGGATAGTTGGACCCATGCATAGTTGCTGTACTCAGTGCAAGATTTAGTTAAAAGCCTAGGCTAAACTGAAAAGAGGAACTAAAACGTAGAATATCCTAATTTTAAATAGCTAAGGACTTGATATAAAAAAGAAACAAAAACTACCAGATGTGATGAGTCAGTATAATTACTTTTGAGACTGATCTCTTTCTTAAATTTTCCCCTAAACACAGGCCAAAACCTTAACTGAAAGAAAATTCTGCCTTAGGTGCAGTTACACACTAATAGACCCAGGTTACTTATGATGTATTCTGAACTCTCCTGTACACTTTCCTTAAGTACCATGCACATTTTTCATTCATAATGTTTCAGGGAAAAAAATGTAAATAAAACTTGCTTTGAAACCTGGCACATTTCATTTGCCTGCTCTGAATTGGTAGTCTCCCTTCACTGAAAGGTGCATTGGTGAACACCGACAGGCATTGCAAGCACCTGCAGCAGCTGCTAGGAGAATGCCTGGAAGCTTATGAGCTGAAGTGCAGTCTGCAAGCCAGCTGACAAATCTAATGAAACATCTTTAACATGGAATAACACCCTCCAGTGCAGCTCCTGTTCATTACCTGATCAATTCATAGGTCTCTCCAAGCAATGGGTTGAATGGCTTCCCAGTACGTTCCCACTGTGAAGCTACAGCAGACACAGCAAATGCAGCAACACACTGTTCAGAAGAGTGAGAGCACACAGTTAATCAACAGTTACAGAATACCAAAATATTTTCCTAGATGAGTGTCCTGGTTTCTGTTGGGATAGAATGCATTTTCTTCCTAGCAGCTGGTATAGTGCTTCTTTTGGATTTAGAATGAGAATAATGCTGATAACTCACTGATAATTTAGTTGCTGCTAAGCAATGTTTAGCAACAAAGCCAAGGACTTTTCAGCTTCTTATACCACTCAGCTAGGTTGGGGGGAACAAGCAGTTGTGAGGGGATACAGCTGGGAGAGCTGACACATTGGCCAAGGGGATATTACATGCCATATGACATCATGCACAGTATATAACTTTGGGGGAAAGCTGGGGCTACGAGCTGCTGCTGCTTGGAAACTGCCTGGGCATTGGTCAGTAGGCTGTGAGCGACTACACTGTGCATCACTTGTTTCGTATATTCAAATTCCAAAATGTTGGAGATGTCCAGCATCCTAGTGCTTGTCCATACTATCCTACACACCCTGACACTCATAACTATTCAGCCTTGGGGCAGATCTCTGGGTGGTACCCAAAAATAGTTGTTTTACTGTAAACAAGACCTGAAACACATTCAGGAGACACAGCAAAGGAATATGCAGATTTGAAAATCCTGATGATATTTGAAATTCTCAAGAGCTAATTAGCCTGGAGGAGAAAGGGATGGCAGAAGAAGGTATCTCCCCTGTGGATTTGCTCTCTGATGAGAAAAGGCAAAAGGTGTAAATAGGAATAGTTTCCTATAGATGGCTCTCAAAGTGTGGAAATGATGGCAATGCTGAGTACAAGTACCAGCTCAGACTCACCACCAGGAATCCTATCATGTCATAAGGCAGTGTTACAAAGCACAACAAAATGCTAACCTTAACCCAGCCCGCAGAGGAGATAAACTGCACAGCAGGGAACATATACAGCAAGTTACATGTTGCATAACACAACTCCGAGAACATTCACAGCAGCTCTGAGAGCAAATATATCAACATGGTGACCAGAGACTAACAAACTAATATCATAAATGCTTATAATGAATTTGCTTTAATATGCTCTGGTCAGATCAGTTGTTATCTCAACCCTTCATGCTCTGCTCCTTGTGGGGTGCCATAAAGGGCTGCTGTGGTTTAACCCAGCAGGATAAACACCATACATCTGCTCACTCACCCTCCTTCCCAACCCAAATGGTATGGGGGATTGACTGGGGGGATAAAAAAGGTGAAATCAGTGGGTTGAGATAAAGGCAGTTTAATAGGGCAGAAAAGCAAGGGAAAATAATAATGATAAAGCATAATAATCATCAAAACAAGTAATGCACAGCACAATGGCTCACCACCCACCAACTGATGTCCCATCAGTTCCTGAGCAGCAGCCCCCAGACAGCTTTCCATTTGGTTTATGTACTGAGCATGACACCATATGGTATGGAATATCCCTCTGGAAGCTGGGGTCAGTTGTGCCAGCTCTGTCCCCATCCCAGCTTCTTGTGCCCCCCAGCCTCCTCACAGGTGGGGTGGCACAAGGAGCAGAGAGTCTTTAACTTATTGTAAACATAGCTTAGGCACAACTAAAACATCAGTGTGTTACCAACATTATTTTCATTCTAAATCCAAAATACAGCACCATGCTAGGAAGAAAATGAGCTCTATCCCTGTGGGAACCAGGACAATAAACAAAACTGGTTAAGGAATAAGGGAACCCAAAATGCAGCAAATTACAGGAGTTCCTCCTATAATGAGACCATCTACAAAGAAAAAAGATTCCATGACATTCACCAAGAGCTCACATAAACTAGCAAAACCAACATACCTGCATTCGCTCGGTTGTGCTGGAAAGTGAGCTGGCTTTGTGGATGAGGTATGTGTGCTCCATGTACTCCGTGAGTCGCTGGAGGAAGCTCAGTGGCTCGTTGAATATCACCGGCATTGTGATCTTCGAGAGCTCCTGAGGTACAAATGAAATTTGTGTGAAAAGTTGAATGATTAGATACACTGACCTGCAGTAACCCAAGTGTAATTGGCTTATTACAAAAATAAACGATGGTCTTAGTGCTAATGCAATGTGCTTGACCTGGCTCTGCTAATACTGAAAGGACAAAACCCTTATAAGCTCACTAAGCAGAGCTGTGCTGGCATTAAGGCTACTTTTAAAACAAAAAGAAAACCAAACATCAAACAAACTTCTATCAATGAACACATTGAGAAGGTGAGATTAAACAATGGAATGAAGTACTAAGGGTTCTTTTAAAGATTAAGTTATTTATTATTCCTTAAATAGATACAGACCATCTAATTACTTAAACATATCTTTTTTTGGAGGCAGGTGGTCAAGTGGGGGTGGGAGGAGAATGAGAAAGGACAGGGAAACATCGTGGTACAAGAGTAAAAACAAGGGTTCTATATTCTGAAAAAAAAAGGGGGGTTTGTACTAGGAATAAAAATTTAAAGGACGTTCTACAGTTTGGATGCTGTTTGTTTTCTCTCCCCATTTTTAAAAAGCACGCCCTCTGAATGCATAACACAGCAATTGTTTAAACTGCCTGCAGCAGCAAATTAAAAAGGTGTAAGAATGACTGCTGGCCGAGTGTGTGGCAAACGGCACTGTCCTGAGCCATAACAGCAGCACCTTGCACCAGGAGCCTTGGCAGACACTTTGGTACAAGCCACTACAAGTTCTGCTGCTCCCCACAAATACAAC
Organism: Dasyornis broadbenti; assembly: GCA_013397935.1. Lineage (NCBI taxonomy): Eukaryota > Metazoa > Chordata > Aves > Passeriformes > Dasyornithidae > Dasyornis > Dasyornis broadbenti. The sequence continues at coordinate 109,896 of VZRN01001109.1, read as the reverse complement.
TTCTGTGCGGCAATTGCTGTAAAGCAGAATTAAGACCCTCTTTTTCCTGCACACACCTTAAGCAAGACAGGTTTTCAATCTGTTCTTTGTATTTTATAACACTTTTCCACTAAAGCCACTGTGAGAAGCCTCAGACACTTCTCAACAACTTTGGAGAGGCATTCCCCAGCATTTCCACACCTCACTGCTTGGTGCTGCTCCTAACTACACCAAGGGGTGGAGGAGAAAACAACAGCAACTAAAACCACAAACCTTCCCTTCTGTAGACTACTGCTAGAGACTAACACAGGTTTATCAGCAGCAAGCATTTTCAGCCTATTGTAGGATCTTTTGGAGAGAAGAACTCCTCTCAATTCTCACTTAGCTGGAAGCAGATTAGGTGCCAACCAGCTAACTCCGATCTGGCCACCGTCTGGTCAGTAACACCATGGAAGAGGGAAGACTCAGATACTAAGGGGAAGGGAGAAGAGCAAAATGAAAGTGGTTGGTTTTTTTGGATTGTTTTGCTTTTTTCACAGTCAAAACAAACAAAAAAAATTGCTACCACAAAGTACTTAGAGGGTTAAAGTCTAGAAAGATGCTTATACTGAAAGAATACTGCTCTGACCAAGTCTTACCTTCTCAAGTTGTGAAAACAAATAAAGTATAAGCAGCAAAACAAAAAGAAATAAACTAAAACAAAGAAGCAAACCCCATAAACAAATAAACACAAAAGACCTCTTCTCCCAAACAAGTTTTCATTTGGGCCTCAAATAAAACAATCACTCCCCATTTTTTATCATAGCTTTCTGATTACTTACCATGCCAATGCATTTTCTTAAGATACTCCAGATACTGAAGTCATTTCTGGAAAACATTGGAGATGGCAAGCTTGTTCTGTGGAAAGGAACAGGGGAAAAAAGCAGAAGAAAAGTTTTCCAATACTAACCATAACTAAGAAATGCAGATGATCATTTATGAAAGTAACAATTTCCCAAATTTTAAATTAAAGCTCAGGGTGAATGGCAGTGCTACTTTGAAGCACTTAAACTGTTTTACCTGTACAGAAACATGAATTTCTCCAAAACCAAAGCCATTAATTTTGCATAACACCAGAGGAAGAGAATGTCTACAGCAGTCATCAGAACAGTGCTTTCAGAACGGCACCATTAAGATATTTAGTTTCATCTTTGTGAAAAAATGGAAGTTAAATCTGAATAGGTATGTAAGTATGTTCACTATGTCTGAACAGATCTGAGGGTTAAACAGTGGGGTTGTTTTGGGTTTTTTTGCTAGCCACCTTTATACTGACAATGAAGGGCCACAACATTTATGGCCTATATTAAAACCAGCCCTCAGAAACAACAGAAAAAAGCATCATTTAAGAAAAGAAAACAGAGCAGCCCGTTCCACAGGGGGCTGACATATCCCGAAACAAGTCATAAGCATACTTTCAAGGAGCAACATTTAGGTTGAGAACACAGCGTGTATTTCTCAGCCTTATGGGAAATCAGGCACAGAGTTTGTTCAGTTTTCTTACTGCTACTGACCAGTTCAACTAGAAAGGCAACAATATTGGTCAAAGTCCTTTGTCCACAACACTAAAATTCACTTTTGGATCATGAAGCTATTGTCAATGAGCAAAATTCACAATATTTCTGTTCTTATCAATAGATAAAAATTACCTAGAGCTCACTCAAACTACATGAACTATTAGTTTCAAAGTTTAGTTAACTCTAAATGATTGTGCTGCCCTATTAACCAAGGCTGTCTTGTCTCTGCTCAAGGTAGCTAAAGCAATCTTTTTTAAAGAGTGTGAACAGGCTGTACTCTCCACTTTTCTGATTAAAAAAAAAACCTCAGGCTAAATTGTTTGTTTCCGTAGCCCTACTTGCTGTGCTACCTCCCCTACTTATCTGCCACTGAAACCTTTACCAGGGCTGATGCTTCAGTTTTCAGAAAGAACAAAACCAAAAAATGTTCCTTGAAATAAAACAAATCCCATCCCACCAAAAACCCAGTCTGAACTCCTCACAGTAGCAAACTACTGTGTTAGCAAGTAGCTACAAGCCCAACACCGACTTATTTAACTCAGCTCGCCTGCAGAGGATGAGTGGGTAGGAGGATTTTAATTGACCAACATATCGTCACTCACTCCCTATTCTGACTTTTCACTGAGACAAAAATGTTTTGTCAAACAGATCAACCTGAATAATATTAAGTATAAAATACTTCTGTGGATGCTTTGATACAGATGTCCAGGAGAGGACAGTGCCCACCAACTATTCAGTCTTATCTTCACTTGTAATGTTTACTTGTTTTTCCCATGTATTCTTTAATGCAGGCAGCCAGCAGAGTGGATATTTGTGTTTATGTAAGCCCTTCTGCATGATAAAAACATTAACCCTTAGTCTGCTGAAGTATACACAGGGATTGCTTTCCTTACGTACTAAAACTTACATTTTCATTAAAGTTAGCCTGCTCTTTTGTTCAATTTGTTTAATCCTCTGAAACTTGGCATTCAGTTTCAGCCACTCATCAGTATTTTCTGCCTATATCAATCAAACCTGCTATGGGAGTCAGTTCTCTCCACCCTTAAAAACACACACACACACACACACACACTGAAAAAACAAAGCAGTTTTAAGCCACCAAAGAAAATCCCAGGGACAAGTAAGGACATGTGGAAAAATGACAGGCAGCCAAGACTTGAGGCCTACTAACCTTGACATACTCCCAGTGATTAAACAAAAGGGTTTTGAATGCAAAAATTTCCTTCCAGATATCACTTTTGAAAACAACTCAGGAAGTTAATTTTAGCTTTAAGTGACAAAAAACATCTGCTGGAATTTCTGTGCAGTAGAAAGATGAGAAGTATTTAGGATCCTTTACTTAAATGAAAACACTTGTCCAAAGCATTAGCTGTTGTAGATCAACTGCTACAGGAATCTTGTGGGGAAGGAGACAGATGGAGTGAAAAAGGCATGTTTAGCTTGCTCTTCATGCCAGCCTGAACAAACAACCTCCTGGCTCCCATGAAGTTGAACACCAACATGCTTGCATTCTGAAAGGCCCCCAGTGCAGGGGCCAAAGGAAAAGCTCACTACAAAACTCAGCAATAAGAGGGAAACAGCAGTGACAAATGGATGTAAAATGTTGGCACTTATTATAGAACATTTTTATACAAAGGAGTTTTTGGGGGTTTGCTTGTTTGCTTGGACTTTTTTGAGGGTTGGTTATTTTTTTCCCTATTTTAAGTTTGGCACAGATTTAAAAATTCCCTCTTGAAGTGATATGAATGCTTCCAGATTATTTACTGTACCATTCTCTCTCTCAAATCCTCTCCCAAGAAGTGTAACAAAAATGAAGTCCACTCTCAAAACACTCTGAACAATCAGTCTGATGAAAACTATGTTAAAAAAACCCAACAGAATAAAACCAGAATAAACCAGCAGATTATACGTGGTATTGGCTTCATCTATCTGTATATGTACTTCCAATCACTTTTAATTCCTTGGAGGCAACAGGTTTACTCCTACAGTTCCAAACTCAAAGCATGTATGCTCCCCCTGCCAAGCAAAAACCAACTTCCACGTCTGTGTGGAAAACTGTCAACCATTCAAATAGTATTTGAGGTGCAGATTAGAGCCTGGGTTTTCTAGATGAAGACAGAAATAATCTTATTTATACTGATGGCTAAACTGTGTTAGGTACTCTCATGTGCAACCTAAAGGCAACTGCAGATCCTCTACTCATCTGAAGGTATCAAGATTTTAAGCAAAAGAAATTAATCTGGTCTATATTCTAAGTAACTTCTTTCCATGTGGTTAACACAAATGGAAGCTAAAAAAAGCTACAAGCAAATCCAAGAGTGTAAGGATGGAATTAAGTGCTGTCAAAACATTCTGAACCCCTCACTTTGCAGAGCATCAAGAAGTCACAGTTTTTGCTCTGAAAAGGACACAGATGGCATCACAGACAATGCCTATTTGGCCACATGCACATGGTTAGAACCAGCCACAGACAAAAAGAGGCACAAATTGGAGCCAGCAGCTCCAGGCAGGTAACACAGTTCTGAAGTCACATGAAACAGATACTGTACCAGGCCAAACATGGCTACTACCAACAACCTCAGAAAAGAGGCTAAAAACCAATATATCTGGGGACAACTCCCAGCGTGACACCAAAGTACCAGGTAAAAATGCCTGACATTACAGTTCAACCCACAAATTGTTGTAGTCATTTAATCCCGTAAAATACAGCCATATACTCTATAGCCATTTAGTCGCATAAAATATGGCCATACATTCTGATCTAAACACAAAACATATTCAAAAAAGTTTCCACTTTTCTTTAGCAGTAAATTATTAGCCAAATTCTGTACTCATTTTACTCCAACATCCTATGCTCTCTTTACTACTAAAAGACACACGGACACACAGCTCAGAGAAAAAACTGATGCAGAAGTATTTGTTTATTACTCTTCATTACTCTTTATAAAATCAGGAGATCTGAAATGCTCCTCCAGTCACCTGCTCCCTGCAGTTCTGACAGCACAGTACAGCATTATGAGAACTTGCCCACTAACTATTTTTATAGTAAACGGAAGATCAATTCCTGTTAAAACTCCTCAAGACAATGCAAGCCAGTGCGCACCATCATTTCAGGATGCAGATTATTGACTGCATCCTTTCTCCTCTCTGTCTCCAAGGCAGTGAAGGCAATTCAGATGTCCACCTTTACCTACTGGTTCTTCCCCCACTCCTGAACTTCCTGCTCTAATTAGGGAAGGCACTTAGCCAAGGCCATAACTATCATCTTGCTAACAGTATAAGAGCGAAGCCACACGCTTAGTCAGCTGCTTTATGTTATCTCCCCAAAACACCCATTACTCCACCCAAGCTCTCATTTGCCTTAGTCTATGCCTAGTATGAGACATGCACAGGCTGACCCTTGAAACACCAGGTCTGACACTACCACTCACTTCAACAGTTACTGCAATTTAACTATTTAAGATACCAAGTAATTAAAGCCTATCTTGCTTCCTTCTGTAAAATTAAATATTATTTTCCTGTTTTTACAGAAATCTGGTATCCCCATCATCACCCTGCACATCAAAACACTTCCAAAATAGTCAAATAATTTCTTTGAAACATGCTAAAGTCTGGCTTTATCTGTAGCACAAATGTTATATTGCCCTTTCACTGAAACTGGAGAATAGTGGTGTCTGTTACATCTCATTAACTCCAGACCTATTGTCCTCCTTTATAGGCAAGGAAACAAACAAAAATGGATCATTTGACAACACAAAATAAGCACATAAAACATGGATGAGACTTTTAGAATAAGACTCCCTTTGTTCACATTTGAGTTTCTGATGCCAGGCTAGCAATAATTTTCATTCATTCCTGATACCAACAGAAGGATCAAATGACTCGAAATTAAAGAGGCAATAGGAGGTACATGTCATTAAAGATACATGAAGGAATTAAAATCCACATAGATTTCAATAAGATCTAATAAAAAATAAGTGTGTCCATTTTTAAACAGCACGTTTTATTTAGTTTTTACTTATTCAGATCAGATGATCAAAAACCAAAATGCAAAGAAGCACATGAGCCTTGGAAAAACATTCTTTATAAAATCATAGCACAACCAGTTACTTGTCAATCACCCCAACAAAGTTTTAAAAGTTTTTTGTTAGCTTTTCAGAGATTCCTATGGTCTCTTACCATTAATGCATATTATAAAACTTATAGAATGGACAACATCCTACCTGTGTTTTTTGATTCCATTTGACAGCGACTCCCCACTGCCACACACCTTTTCTTCAGACACGCTTGAAGTTATTGTATCTTTTGAGTCCATGCTGTCCTCTAATGAGTAGGCTGCTGTTGTTTCAAACCCACTTAATGATTTTTCAGATTCCGAATCTGCAAAAGAGCAGGTGCATGTTAATGAATGTACCGCCTGTGCTAAACTTCAGTCACTAACAGATCTCCCTCCTCGTACAAAACTGAAACCTAAGTAGGCTGCTGTGTACTGATGACAGCATCCATTTGGTAAGTAACTAGTACTGCCAGAGACTGCTGCAGCCCAGCATCTAGATAGAAGAACATCGCACAATTAGCAAGACTACAATACATTAAAAATCCTCTATCAAACTGAGCCAAAATCTGGCATTTTTATTAAATTGAAGATATTAAACCTTGCTTAGGACAAGTGCCAGTGCCATATAGATGCGAGTACCTTACCAAACAAACAGGTACCTTGAGTAATGACTCCTTCTTCAGTTACGTCTTAGTTCTTAAGACACTCAGTGATGTTCATCAACCTTCACTTCCCAACTCACTGAACAAGTATCAACGAACAGGAGGATGTATCATACAGATAACACGAACCACGTAGGTTCCAGCAAAGTCTGAATGATAAGCTCACCAATCAACAAGATAAACTTTGTACTGTGGAAGGCAGGTTAATAGTACAATCCACATCACTTCTGAAACTAAATCCAGCACCAACACCTTCTTTCCAGCCACTGTCTTGGTCAGATAGTGCTTGTCCAGCTCTGGAGAAGAGACAGTCTTGCCCCAAATCAGAAAGCACAAATTTCCTGGCAAAGGCTGTATTTTCGTGTTGGGTTTTCTTTCAAACCTGACAAAATTGTCAAAGGATTATCCAATTGCAAGTTCCAGGAAGTGAGGGAAAAGCTCAAGACATCAACTTCTGTCTCATTTGAAAAATCCTTTAGCAGAAACCAGGTACCACACTGAATAGTAAACAGCTTAATGCAAGCCTCACTGCTTCTGAAAAAAGTAGACCCGAACTATAGTAGACACTATTCCTGCCATGTACTGCTTCCAGCATCTGCTATTGCTCTTGGCTGCAAAACCCCAGAGAAATAATTGCAAAAATCAGCCATTCTTTCACACGCTCGTTCTAATTCAAAACCAGTAATCAAAACCTGCTGAAGTAGCAGCCCATCCAAAATAATATCTCACTCACAGCTGTCTACTGCCAGGTGCTTTCTTGTTTTCTCTTTAAAAATCTATGCCAGTAGCTTCTCCAGAACATGTAAATTTTATATTGCTTTGCTGAAGGGTGTACATGCACAGTGACAAGAGGACTTTCTACCACATCCAGATTACAGAAGGGTCAGGAACAGGATAAAATCCTGATGAATGGATGGGTTGTGTTACAACGTCTTCATCCTTTCTACAGAGAGATCTAGAAGCATGAAGGAGATCTTTCGTTTAAAACATCCATGCCTATCCTTGTCAAGACAGTACTGAAATTAAGGCAGTTGCTAGGGAATGAAAAGAACTACCAGCTGGTGCTGAAGATATGTTAAAAAAGTGGACTGGCACTCCAGAGAATCTTCTCACAATTTTCCCCAAATTTGTCAGTCTAGTTCTGTGCCAAATTATGATATAACATATCAAAGCATTGGTTTGGTGGGCACTATATATAACAAGTAGGGTAAGGAAAAGCATTTTTACTTGGGACAAGTCTGTTACATAAAATACAGATTTGTCCAGAGATCCTATGCCCAGGTAGCCAGGAAAACACAGTTTTCCTGCACACCCAAATACTGCACAGGAAGAGACACTCTAGGAGTGTAACTCAACTTGGGCCTCAGCTTCCTGACCACATAACAAGCTGTAAATCCCCTCAAGGTATGTATTCCATCTCTCCTTTGAAAGAGCTGCTCAACTGTGCCAACAGTTATCATGGCAAGAAGAACATGAAACCAATCCAGTAACATAAAGAAATATGGTTCCTGTAGGGTCCTTTCTTCCCTCATACCATCCAGGACTGTCTTCCTTTCAGACAAGAGTCATTATGTGCAAATCCCTTCAATCTGAGTTTCTGCAAAAGACCTAGGACTCCAGAGGCAGAAAGGAAAGAACAGGCTTAACCAGAACAGCCCATGGCTCTTGGATATGCTTCTCAGTGTAACAAGGATTTTTAAATACCACACACATTCAGTTCTCCTCATGCTGGCCTTAGTGCCAAGAGACGATTCTGCTGGACTGAACTCCGCACCTGCAAACCTCTCCAGAGCTGTTGACACTGACCACACAGCCTTCTCCAGGGCATGTGCCTCACCTAATGCAACAACACCATGCTATACAATAAGAAACAGTAGAAGAATGAAATACAACTGTTGTAGGAAATTGCTCTCTAGAGAAGCCTCACCCATTTTCCTGAAAAATTGAGAAAGTATGTCTACAACAGCTCCTGCCATCAAAGATCTCAGCCTCCAATCCCTAAACCTTGGCTACCTCCTTTAACCCAATGAACTTAGCAAGCCTTGAGAGTTTATTAAGGTATCACAGTGAACAAGCCTAGTATTGTATTGTGAGCGCACATCAACAGGCAACTCAAACTGAGCTTTTCCCTGTGCACTTGCAGCGAACTCTTTTCTGAATTAAGATTTGCATACTCCCCCGTCACTGCAAAAAAAGATTTATATTCACAAGTTTCTACAGAGCAGCTGTCAAACAGATGACTAGGAGCAAATGAGGGGTTTTTTTACTGAACTTAAGGGGTTGTGGGCTGAGGAGGGGGGAGAAGGAATGAGTCCCTGTTCAGAAGCCAAAATTTTAAAGTGATCTCTGAGACAGGACCAGGCTGACTAGGAAGCTCTCCAGCTCATGAAACCTGAAAGAGTAACAGTACAAACACCAGCTACATCTTGCAAAAGTGGGGGAGCAAGGGGTAACAGTAGAAGCAAAGACAGAAACTTAACTCAAGGGACCTAATTTCCTATTGCAACAACTTCTAAGTCTTCAGACACAGATAGAAAAGTTAGGCCAATGTTTTTGATTAATAAATAAACCTGAGAAAGATAGTGTTTAACCATTGGCACTGCTGGGTTTTGATTAATAAATAAACCTGAGAAAGATAGTGTTTAACCACTGGCACTGTTGGGTTTCAATTATGACCAGGTGTTTCCCATCCCTCTGAGACACCTGAATTCATTCTTTTAACTCTATTCAAGGCAGAAAGTCACGGGCAGCAATGTTCTCACAGAGGCTGCGAAGTACTTTTGGTACACATTCAGAAAAAAGCCACTTGACAAACTACTCTAAGGAAGGAAGGGCAAGAGGTTTCCATGCTTTTTGTACCATTTTTACTTTTAAGTGGTCTGATGAGACCAGACAAACCAGGAAGCAAGCAAAAGCAACGGACGTAGTCTGTTACTTCTTGTACCATTTAGGCGTGTTATTTATAAACACAGCACCCAGTAGTGGTAGCTACCAGCAGAAGCTGTACTATGGCAGGTTAGCTTCAGTGTACTTAAATGTCCCTGTAACTAAATAACTGTTTTTTATTGCAAGATTGCATCTACGCAATAATTGCATCTACCATCAATAACCCTCTCAATACACACAAAAAACCTGTTTGCAGAAAAAAACCCCACCTCTCAGATAAAACCTATTAAAAGGGATAAACGAAGACAGATCTAAACTCTTCCCAAATAAGCTTCACAACTTGCATATGAGAAGGGAATCTTATCTGCAAGGCAAAAATGAAGTACCTTTTCCCTTTAATTCTTGACCTGCTTTAGCCACTCTTCAGCAATGTGGATGGACTCTGCATTTGTATTTTATTTCCATATGCTCCTCAGGTCTGTATTAATCAAAGCTAGTTACTTTTCCAGCTCTCTAGGAGATGGCATTGGTCTTTTTGAATTTTGCTACTTGTTCAGTGCTTCTTCCCTTCCCCAGAGCCCTCCCGTTCCACCCCACCCTGCTTTAAACATAGAAGAGTTTGACACATGTTAAGCATTCAATCCTGAAAGTGAGAGCTGCAGCACTCTGTGTGGTATCGAGTTTAATTACACATTTCCACCACTCCCATGACGAGAGGATCAGCACACCAGGAAGCACTGTTAACTGACCTATGGCTATCAGAGTTCAGATTAATAACACCCTTAACTTTCCTCTTCTTAACACTGGATACCATTTGGTAACACAAATAACTTGCATTTTCTGTAGGTTCTTCCTTTAATATTTCCCTCATTGCTGGGATTTAGGAACTACTGCAACAGTCAAAAAGTACTGACAGCATCATATAGCTTAAAAGAGATGAGACTTTACTTACTGAAGTTGGAGTTTATTTTCTAATCTTACCACATTGCAAACACTTTTCTGACTACAGTTTTGGAAAAGAAAGTATTTCGGTAACTGGCCACAATTTCTACAAACAGAACCACACACCACAGACTTAACAGTGAACAATTCAGCCTATGCCAATACTAGCAGGTAGCATGGCTCCGCTGGAGCAGATTTGCAAGAGGAACAGATGGTGCTGAGGACTTGACAATCGAACCAGATACATTTCTAGTGGTGTTCTCTTCAGATCTGCTCTACTCTGCTGCCACAGACTAAGTGTCCAATAGGAACTGGACTGTATCTTCTAATTCAGCTTCATTCAGAAGCAATCAGATTGTTCTACAGTGTGAACCAGAGCATGGCAAATGGGGACAAGCAGATGCTGCAGTGAATACATCCTTTTTGATACATCTCTTCCTCAAAAATCTGCTTGCAAATTGCTCTGAATTGTCCCATTAGTGATGCTCCTTTTGAGAGTAAACAAGAAATGTCTTATATACGACAAAATTCTTAAAAAAAAAACCATCAAAACAAAAAGCAGCGGTGGCATCTTCTTTCAACCTGTCAAGTCAAAACTAACAATTCTTCAGCTCAAAGTGCAAGCCTACTTATGCAACACTCTCACTTCTAAACTCACTCCTACAGCAGGGATTTAAAAATTCATAGAACTGCAAGCAGAAAAAGATGGCATCCTGATAGAAAAAATAGTCTAAGTAGTGGCATTTTCCCACTGACAGACATTATAACTTGTTATATCACCCTGTTAAAATACATTGGTGTTTGCTCAATCTCCTATACAGTTTAGAAAGATAATTTATGAATATGGCTATTTGTCCAAAATCAATATAATTTAACTTAAACAACATCCGTTTACAAATCAGATTAAGCAAAAGCTTTGCAGACAGTTGTAGCAATTCAGATTTCGAGAGACAAAAATTTTTAGCTTCTGATGATCAGACCTAGACACTGCTCTATATTATGAAAAATTTATAATTATACCTCTCCTCTCATTAGCCTCAGAAAAAAGACCCATATTCACAAACTTTGAGCCAGTATCAAATATCCCCAAATTCTCTGCTCTCACTGTATTCTTGTCATCCAGAGACAAGAAGCCTTCTAAGCTGAGACTCCCTGGACATGGCAGAAAAGAAAGAAGGCTAGGAAGCTTTACCAGGATCCCAGTGATGAGTAAAAAAACCTCTCCTCAAACCATGCCAAAGGAAAATTAATTCCTTTTATGCTTAAAGTGAAACTGATAACATGCATGCAGCAGTCAGGAAAACATGTCACATTTCCCTTTTTCTAGCCACCTCCCCATTCCCGCCCCCTTTCAGAGACAGAAAGGACCCTAATCTCCGCAAAGCACTAAATGTGAACAACCTAGAGAAGAGAATCTAACATTAGTCTGATCAAATTGACAGAGAGCCAAGAAAGTGAGACTGTCCCAGAAAATTATTTAAAATGCAATTAAGATGAATTATGTCAAGTAACTTCTCCAAAAGGAGAAAGAAATCAAGTGGGGATTTTTTAATGTATGTTTGCATATATATGCACACAGCAAGTTTCACAGTTTTACAAATCCACTTGATGCAATTTGTTTGTAACTTCCAAGGACAAGACCACCACCTCTGACAAAAAGAGAGGTGGCTTTGGACACTTTCATTCAACAGTATTTGGAGATTAGGTCAGTTATGATATGTATCAACTAGCAGCTCTTTAAAGCTGAATATTCTCTCATATGCACAAAGCAAGCCCAGCAAGCCCAGCTAGAGAGACTACATTCCAACAGCATCAGATAAAGAACTATTCTCTGCTTTGTTGACAATCAAAAGAGCCTGAGGCCTTTCAGCAGAATTGTTCCTTTGGTTCTCATTGAAAAACCTGTTTCTACTGTTCCTTAGTCTCTGCTCCTCCTTGAAGGCTTGACAAATTTGCTACTGTGCCAAACAGCAAAGTCTGCTTCACAAAATTGCTTCACTGTGTTCCTGGGCATAAACTTTTTTTGCCTGTTTTTTCACCGCTTAAGTTTCTCACTGCAGAACACCTATCAAGGAGTCTGGGAACACTGCTTTTCTCATCTGTCAGAAGCATCAGACACTTCAGTTCACAGAAAAAAGTAACCCCATACTTGCTAGTGAAGTTTGCCATCACAACCCAATTGTCTGCTACAGTTAGATTATGTTCACCCTCAAGCCTTTCCAGATCCTTCATTGTTGTAGACAGGTGTATACTGCTGGATCATCCAGTTAGAGCTACTACTGAGCTGCATTATGTACAGCCTCTCTGTACAAATGCGTGTTGTAATCATCTCAGGCAGTTCCGAATCTTTCAAAAATCACTATTTGAGCATTCTGCATATGAAATTATAAGAGATACTAAACTGAAGAACAGATAGGGAAAGAAAAGACATTTAAGAAATGTATGCAGGATTTTGATTCATCCTTTTCTTTCACATTTAACACTTCAGGTATACAAAATTGAAACGGAACAAGCCTTTCTTAACATCATTATACCTCAAAACTAGGGATTTTTATAGTCTGATCTTAACAACAAGACAAAAGGAAAAAAGCACACAACACTTTGGACAAAGCAAGTCAGAAGGCTACAAGACACAAGTTACCTCTCCCAAAATAGGAGCCTTGTGTTTTGCTATTTAAAACAAGGGCATGGACACCCAAGCAATCATGCCTTTCATTACTGTCCTGTAGTTTTGTAACCTTTGCTCATGCTAAGGTGAAGAAATACAATTCTACAGGGAAACTCTGGCAAATTTTTAGAGCCCTGTTCATAAAACACATCAAGCATACTCCTAAAATTAGGTCCATGTTAGAAAGGCAGAGATTTCACTCAAAGTGAGACTGCTCCCACCTTCTTCCCCCATCCGCCCCCAATACATTCACTACACGCATGCTGTCTGCATACTCACATTCTGGACATCATCACTTACCTGAAACAGCATCATAGAACTGCTCTTCACTGAGGATGCTGAGAGGAGGAGATCCCTTAACCAGAGACTGCTCTAGTTCATGGTGTTCGGTAGCAAGTGTCTCTAATGCTTCTGACAAGATCTTGTTTTTCTCCTGCTCATGCTCCAGTTTCAAATTCCTCACCTATAAGTAGATACACGTATGAATAAAATCTCATCTCTCTGAAGAATGTGTAGCTGGAAGCTATTCAGAAAATAGACTCTAATGAATAAATAACTAGCAAACAGCTGGAGCTGAAACCACATGGATTAATGAGAATATTACAGTACTTGTCTGATGGCAATAAGGTTGTTAGTCAGCATTTTTAGTAGCTAAAAAAATTGACACAAGATCTGACAGTATCAATCACAATTCCACAAGTGAATTCAAGCAAGATAACTATACCTTAAAACTGAGGGGAAATATTTACAGCTTTACTTGGATGACCTTAACTATGGAGTCAGTGATCGGTTTCTACATGCACCAAGCTCCTTCTACTAGTCTACTCCAATTTAGGCAAAGCAGCATCATCTAAATTGAATTACAGAGCAAATGTGAATGCCAGCTACAAATAACTGCAACTGAACTATGAGCTGAAAACATTTAACCCTGAGGATTACAAAAGGAGGTTAAAAAAGAGATTCCTCTGGTAACTGACTTAATGTCAATATAAACAGCCTCCCTCCACACTCCCCAAACAGTTTACAGAGTAGCCAGAAGTTGACAAAAAGAGAAGCCCAGCCACCAGATGGTGGACCTTTTTTAAAACCCACACATGCAGTGGGCTCCAGAGCAGATGATGTTATCCATGTTTTGAGTTCAGTACTAGTAATAGGAAAGCAAGATGTCCTTCCTACTTCCTCTTTTTTTTTTTTTTTTTTTTGCGCTGGTGCTTCCCTGCCTCCTCTGTCTGACAGCAGAGGGGAGAGAGCTATAACTGTAGGCTCAGAAATGGCCACTTCTCCCAGCCCAGTAAGGTTTCAGAGTGTCACCTCTCCTTCAGTCCCTAAACCATCCAGTCTTTCCCTTTCCCGTCCCTTTTTAAAAGCATCCCCAACCCCTGCCATGTCCTCTAGTTTACTCTCAAAGGTCAGTTTACAACACTAATTCCCCCTCCACTAAGAACATGCAAGGACATGACAATTAATCTCTTGGAACAGTTACAGGGACAACTTACACATATACCAACATTACCTTTTTGAATCTAATTTAGGAACTGTTCATATGTCCTATCTGGTTACAGTTTACATTAAAGCTTTACTTTGGAGGCTTCAGCCCCCGCTGTTATAACCACTTCTCAAATAGTGGATTCAGAGCTGGGCACAAAAGAAGCTAGTAAGGAGATATTAAGAGATTTGCCTCTTCCAGAGAAAAGCTATGCTGCCAGAAACATATCCTCTAGAGAAAGCTTTATAGAAGAAATTTTCATCCCCTCAGTTGTGCCAAATACTAAATCAGCTGGTTTGGCTGCCAAGCTCTGAGTGTAAGGGGGGAATCCAAATAAATGATAATTAAAAGAGTATAAAATTGGGTTGCTAATTGAAAGCAGAAAAACCAGTAAGTCACTTACTGTCTAATAGTTTTACTCTGCACAAAATGAAAAAAGTCTGGACTAGTTACTGTCACTTTCATTTAAAGTTCACTCTGACAGTACCAATGAAGCCAATTACAGCAATGTTTCATACAAATCAGACATGCCACTGCAAAAGATCTGTTATTAGGCAGTTTCTGTTAAATACATTTGGTTTGCTATCAAATAGTTAAGGAACCACCATCTTAGAGAAACAGCATCGGTATTTTACTCTCCTGAGACAGGGAGGATAGAGTACTGAAAATGAAACAGTACTTTTCATTCTTAATAAAAGCAAAGTAAAACCAGTTGTGAAAATGGTATTTGCAATAATATTGTTTTTGCAGGATTGAATTAGATGCCATTACGCTCTAATGCTTTGGTTTGGTAAGTGATTTGAGTGACTTAAATTTTTGTCTAAAACTTATAGCAAATTGAAGGAAAATCAAAATAATTTAAAAACCCAGATGGACCTTTTTAGCATCCTTTAAAAGCACAGTTGTGTGACTAAACAAGCAGTAACACGTACAGGCCTAGGACACCATGCCTCCTCCAAAAAAGTATTTTTTTGACTTTAAGGTTCCTCTGTCCTATCATAATGCAGATTTTTCCTGGCTTTAAGGTTTCTCTGTCTTATCATAATCTAGACCTATTCAGATTTGCAGCAGGTGTACTACAAATAAATTCCCTTCTTTTAAAATAAATTTCCAGCTTTACAGCAAGGTTCACTTTTCTGTGTACTGCTGGACTCCCTGGTTGCCAGACACCTACTAGTACAGTAATTATACACTAGTAGGTAACAAAAACCCAAAGCTTTTAACCTGTTCCATAAGGAATACAATGCTAGCTAGAAGCTAAGGAATAAAGAAAACCCATTTAAGTTTGTTGCTTGCAACCTTTAAGATGTTCATTCATAACTGGATGAACTGGGTTTAAAGAAATCTTAATTCAGTATTTGGGGGCTTGAGACGAAAAGTTGTAATATAACATTTTTGTCAACAGTATGGAGCTTATGGGATGGACACACACGTTCGAAGAGAGTCCAGAGGTTGCTCTACCAACCTCTACAGTCTGGCATCTCTACACTAGTCATTCCCTGAAGGTTGTTGTCAGGAAATACTGCAACAACTACATCCTTAAGCACAAAAACAGTTCCACAGTATCAATACGAGAAAGAAAAAAAAAAAATTAAAATGGTTCTACTACCTTTATTTGATTGATTTTGCCTGTAGAAAAGCAATGCTGGGAGAGATAAAGCTGGTACAGCCCTGACATACTCAACTTAAAAATACAGGAGACAGAACCTTGCTTGAAATAAGCAGTTTACTTTTCTTTAAAAACAAAGCAGCTTTAAGAGAAACCTCCATTTTGTCAATAACAAAAGACAAGGTGATGTGATACACCTCCTAAAACCTACTTGCAGTAAATTGAATGTGAAGAGAGGATATTGTTGTTTTGTTTTCTCAGAATCACACACTCTCTTTCCAGCTTAACGTGAAACACTGCAGGTAGACTGGTGCTGCTTTCAAAGCATAAGTTTATTGAACAATGTAATTGACCGAGTGATAGGTTTCCCAAAATGTAAGCAGCATATTGCCATTATGCATAATTTTGCCATGCTCTATTTCTCATTCACAAGACATAGTCAATGAACAGGATCTGAGGTGAATTAGTCCATCTACCTTGCTACTCCACCACCATTTTTAGAGATGGCATTTCAGCTTTATCCCTTTTGAAAAAGTTGTTTCTTTCCCACTGTCTTTCTTCAGCGTCCCAACACAAAGACATCTGCAAGATTACAGAAGGAACTTCCAGACTAGTTTTAAAAATTGTTACTAACACAAAAACTGTAGGATTCATGTAATAAGCAGGAAGACAAGCATAAAACAACACAGTTGAGAAGCCTTCAGTCTATTAAACTGGATGGAGAGAGACCAATATTTTTCAGTGAAGTAACATCTGATTTTGAAGTTGCATTAGCTGAATACTAAATAATTTTATGAAGTGACACCAATATTTATACAACATAATAAATATCACACCGAAATGATGCAGATACCTGTGTACACACAGTTCTGGAAATCCAGTCTGAGCATGAGGAATTTACAGAAGAATCCTTTTATTGAAAGCCTATGTAAGGCACAGTTTGTCATACAGCTGTGGTTTCTGTACCTTTAGCAGTGGTGCCTGAGCTGAGAAATAGACAGATGGCAATTCACATTGTACTGGGTTCAGCTCCTCATCTTCCAGCTACAGAATGGCTGCCACCTTTTTGATCTCTGTCACTGGTGCCCACAATGTCAGCGCCACCTGCAGCATTATAGGCTTTCCTCTGAGCTTTACGCAGAAAGTGGCACTGACTGCTCAAGTGAGCCGGCATGAGGCCAGCTGAGTTCCCAACGCTCAGCTGCTCAGGCCTCCTACCTTATCCTTGTCAGGAGCTGTTCTGCACAACAGCAAAACATTATCAATAAAGCTGGGCTTGTGCTTGCATCAATACACAATAACACTTTAGATCAGTCTTGCTTCCATCTCTAAAGAGAATGGTATTACAGTCAAACTTCAGATTTACTATTTCTGATGGAAACTATCTACCCTTGTCTCACAGAAGTATACAATCACTCCATCATTATCCTTACAGCTACAGACACAGCTATAACCTGATACTGAAGTCTTAGTGATTCTCTGTCAGTGTATCTAGGTCAGTGCAACAATTCATTTTTAAAAACATACTTCTCCCGCTGAAGATGTGTGATATCCACGGTCTGATAACTAGTTTCACTTTTGGTTTAACTGAATGGAAGTCTGCTTCCAACAGCTTCCTATAACATTTCTGCAATGCTCCCGTAACATTTGGTGCTGTGAACGCCAAATTGTGAGTTTAAATAGTATTAGTGAGCTATTTTAGCAATCAGACATCTCTTTTGTTTTTGTTAAAGTAACAAACTATTTGCAGACACTCCTACTGCCTTTACATGTTATCTGAAATCCTGCTAAGCACAAGAGCATGGTTTAAAAGTTAACTTCTTCATTGTGTACTACTGGCAGAAACTTCACGTGCCTATTTCAGAACATCAAAAAGCTTATCTATTTGTAACAAACACCAGTCCCATTCCATTCTGTACCCTCTGTCTCCTTAGATGGGAGACCAGTAACACCAAACCACTCTTTTTTCTTTTTTTGCCCCCCTTCTTTTTTTCTTTTATAAAGGCTGAAGTCTTGAACTATATCAGCACAGCCTGTAACCAAGGCCTCTCTGTCCATCCTGAAGACATCTCAGTACAATCCACAAAATACTTGCTTTGTTTGGTGCTGGATGCTTTTAATTTAAATTAATGCAAAACAACAGTGGCACTTTTGTGGGATAGGAAAGGATCACACCACTCTATGCCCAGCTAATAAATGATCATCTCAGCAACATGCTATTGCAGCTGCAAATAAATACTAAACCCAACATATAGCAAGGAAGGCACAGAACAAATACAGACACCTCAATAATATGCAGTGCTACGTGCCTTCAGTGTTAGAATAGTAAATTAAGAGCAGCATACCTTAGATCTTACTTCTCCTGGACTGAGAGAGAGAAAAGACAGACTTCACAACACCGCAGTGTGATTTAGTTGAATTTTATTTTCAAGCACTCAACTTCAGTGTTAGGAACGACTGCCCAAAACGTGCAGACTCCAGAGCTGTGCTGAAAGGAAGTGCCTTCTCTTTCACAGAGAAACCACGAGGGGATCTGAAGGCAGCCTCTGCAGGAATGTCAGAACACTGCATACCAACCCTGCTCTGCAGTAAGCTGAGCACGGGAGAGCTGCCCATGACACCGCCTCACCAACGTCTCTGACAACTCAGAAGGGAGGTTTTGGTTTTCAAAATGAATGGCTTTGTCCAACTGCTACAGAAATTCCATCCTCCCAAAACTGTCATTTCTTATGGGACATTTGCCACAAAGCACAGACATGAGGTACAAGTTTTCAGTAGGAAGGTAGGGGCTAGTCTAACACCTGACTAGAAGTTAACACATAACCAAGGAATTTGAAAAATGCTCATATAGTAGAACTGGCATTTTTCTGTGAACATCTCCTGATGCTTTATGTAATAAAGTAAAGCAAAATCAAACCTGACATTTATTTCACACTACGTGTATTCATATGAAACGGATAGTTTCCAGGGTCAGCTACTCCAACAGGACATACTATCCTGAAAGACAGAACTTACAAAGCACTGCATTGTAACACATTACACTACAGAAAACCAGTCACAGAATGCACTGGGAATCCAAAGTGAGAACTCTGTTCCCTCTTCTGTGATTTTCATACCAAACAAAAATCCCTACCAAAATCTGAGGCTAAGAGTGAAAACCACCACCTCAATGCAGAGTTTGGTATGTACAGAGCTTGTCTATTCTAACAAGCTCATACAGTTGTGATTTTGTTCTTACTACAATACAGTCCCTATGGCTCGTGCCTTTTTGCATAAGCCAGTCCTTTGTGATGTCCAGTTTGAACTAGTGCTGAGTAAACCTGTTATTCTTTTACATTTAATATAGAATGAGAACTAAAAAGTTTCACAAAGAGCCAGGCCTGCCTCCATGTCTTGAACAAAACTTGCCTTTTCATTTCATCATGGAAGAAATGTAAAGACTTCGAGTATTTTCCTCAAGGTGTATCTCTTTAGAAACGAGAGATTTATATAGTTCCATAAGTGTTGCTAGCTGACTTCAAAATATGCTACTGCAGCACTAGTTCTACAGGATATACTCCTATGAAAAGTGCTATTAGACTTTCTGCTACCTGGAATAGTACTGAATGGCTGCTTAAGCTGCTATTGAAGTGAAAACTGAAACCAGTTGCTCTCAAAAAGAACTCACTCTGAAAGTTCTCATAGTTTTAACCATACTTGAACTTCAATACAGGATGCTGCTTCCAGAAAGAAAACAAATTTTAGAAAAGGATTGATTTTTACCTCTACTCATGGGACTCAACCCTCACTAAATATACTTTAGTATATATTATGAATATGTATAATTCTGCTTTTCTCTTAATGCTCCAACCCCAAAAAGCAAGTTCTAGTTTCAGAATGTTTCTTTGCAAGTATGCCTCAGGTATCTGAGGCACTAAATAAAGGAACATGTGATTTATGAATACTCCTATGGCACATCAAAAAACTGCAAGTGTGACAGCTCACATTAAAGCAACAACAAAGTGTTCCCAAACAGATGCAATCAATTTCATGAACACATCCCTAGATACCTAAAGCACGTAAATATTTTACACAAAACTTTTGGAGTTCTGATCTGTTTACAAATAGGCCCTTCTACAAAGAACCTCTTGCTGACTCACTACTCCCCAGCACCATCAAGCATGAGGGACTTGTGACAAATGTCTGCTATGTAAACATATGTTAAAGCCTTGCATCCTAACTCTCCATCTGCAGGAGCAAACTAGCTTTTGTAAACTTCGTCACAGCCTTAGCTCACCCCAGAGTACAGAGGACTGATCCAAAAGAGGTCATTCTTTACTTCAGCCCTTGTTTCTTGCTTAGGTTTTCCCTCTCTCTGTGCCATAAGCCTGTCAGTTACCCAGCTTCAGAGATCTATCAGATCTAAACCCAGCATAGTTAGAAAGCGAAAGTGACGTGAACTACTGCTTCTGCAACTACGGCAAAGCAAACGAGATGTGATCACTTAATCAAGCAGGTAAGCTGAGCTTGCTGGTGATAGGCAAAGGGTTATTTACTGTATCACAAGACAGCATCAGTCTTCATCTCCAAAGTCCAGCCAGCTGACACTACAGCATCAGAGTACCACATCTTACTGAGATCATCACATTCAAAAGAGAAAACACACTTGGTAGGCAAATATAACAGCTGGCTTTCTTTCAGACCCATATACAGGAAACATCACCAATACAGTTTCTTTATGTACAATGGCTGAAAGACCCACATACACACAACGAAGTGTATTGAAAGTCCTGGTAATCTATTCTTTTACATCCCAACCCAAAGTTCATAGAAGAGAGCAAAGACTTTGTAGAACAAGTCATACGACTGCCTCAGTCATTCCCCAGATGAACACAAGAGTTCATTGTTAGTCAACTACGAACATTCACATCAAAAGTTCAAGAGGAGGAGTTTAGCAGGGCTGATTTGGAATGGCTACATTTAATTCTTCTGAGCCCAAAGTTGTAGCATTTCCCTATATTTATTAATATAATTAAATTCTGCTAATGAAGGAAAGCATCAGGTATGATCATAAAACTTAGAAAAATACAGCAGAAGCACAAGTAGACACAAGAGGCAAGCTTATCATCCACACAGCAAAAACTCATACTTTGGCAGGATCATGTCAACTCAGGCAGACATCTAGGCAGTAAGAGAACTGTTATTCAAGAGAAAAGCTGGAGATGCTGAGAGCACAGAGCACCCTTCCCCCAGCATACATGTCTAATATAAAAATTCATCATTCAAGACTGCCTGGAATAACAGTTTCTGAACTATCCACATGCTAGGGACAAGCACTGGTTGCCTCCCACCTTTCTCTCCTAAGACACTAACACTTCCTCCTCAACATGGACCTTGTTGCCTTCCTTTCCCTCTCCTGTTTCCACATTTGGCTATGCCAAAGTCTGTTTATTCAGAGGCTGCTGAAGCACTGCAATTTTAACCAGTGGAGAATGTCGCAGTTCTGAGCCAGGAACCTGTCTAAGAGCACATGAACAAACTGCAAAGACTTAATTTCTGATTGCAGATTAGAAGGCTGGTTTTGCTTAAAAGTTTGGATTTAAGCTTTTCTATCAGAGAAACTGCTTTCTTCAAAGTGTTTCTGCACAGTCAAGACTTAAAATAGCTTTTCCTGTTTGTTTCTGAAGTGAGACTCAATGGCAATTCCAAGTCTTCCTTTCAAATGTATTTGTTTTTTACATTTTACTTAAACAACTTAACTGTAATCTGATAAATCTCATGAGGTCTACTTAGGTTTGAGAGCTGCAGAAGTTGCCAGTTTCCAGAGCGCATTCTGTCCCTACTTGTGTTCCAGTACTATAATACTGATTAGTCAAATATGAGCAGTTCAAAGAAAAAGCCTTCTGATTTTGTAATTTTCTGTGAAGTATTGTTTCTATTCTGAGTAATGCTGAAATTAAATATGGCTGCTATTCACTCTTGCCAATATTAATGCCAAAACAAGCTGGGACTTAATGACATCTGCAGTGATGCACACATTTGGGAAGCACATTTGGAGTTGCAGAGCTACAAGATTACCAGAGAAAAACCACACCCCAAGGATATTTCACTGCCCCAGTGAGATGAAGCATTTATTTTCTCAGAGACATATGCCACAAGTAACCGTACTCAAACTAAAGGCCTCGTTGAAGCTGATCTATTACACTGATGCCAACAGAACCAGAACAGCACATTGCTGCATGCTTTCAGCTCTGGCAGGGACATTTTTTTTGTGTGTGTCTTCTCCCTTTGTGAGACTGGACATCTTTGAAGTTTGCTAGTCTCACAGAGAGACCATACTTTAAGACGTAAGGGTTCATAAGAATGCATACAGGAAACATTTCTTTTTTATTCTTAAGGACTGTTTTGAAAATAGATCTTAAGGCAGTTTTGATCTAACTATTTCCCTTAAGTATTCTTCTGTATACACCACTGATTACTTTGATCAACCCCTTTGTAATGTCTCCCCCACACGTCTTCCCAGCTGGATTATGGCAAATGCATGTAATGTTTTCTCTTTTGAAGGAACTGTCATGTTTTTGCCATGTTTTTGTTGGCTCTTACTGGCTTACTAGTGCTGTTGGACTCAGTTGTTGACTCAGAGTGAAAACAGCTTCCTATTTAAAAAAATTAACACTTCTGAAGCTGTCTGTTCTACAAGCTCTGCATTGGGAATCTTGTTAATTATTCATCATTCATGAAGACTAACTGACAGGCTTTTCAAAAAGCAATTCCAAAACAAACATGCATGCTGTACAGTTGTTTCGCAATTCTGAAAAACTCAGAAGTCTCAATTGCTAGTTTTTATTTCATTTTGGACACTAACCAAATTAAAGTGAAAAATGTTACATAGGCCAGAAATCACAAATGAATTTTACAATTCAGTGCTGGAGTTCTGATCTCCAAATGAAATCCACCTTGGAAAGCATTCTTTGCTCTTTCTGCTATAGTCCAGAACAGGCTCTTTCCACATTCCCAATACTAAAGAATCAGACTTCAAAGACCAATATAAATGCAAAAATCCTACTTCTACTTCAGATTTTAGAAGGACTTGGAGCATTAAGAAGATTGCCCCTTCTTAGAGTTGATTTTCCTCTGAGACACTGTTTTTGTCCTTACTCCTAAGCAGGCAACAGCCAGCAAACATCAGCCAGGCTCTGGGTGGGTTGATAAGACATTTCCTGAAATTAGAGTATGTCACGCAGTTAGGGCAGACAAATAAATATGCTCTGGAGTACGGAAATACAATGCAGAACTAGATAATCCCAATATTCTCATTTAGTGGAACAGATCTTTTCTCCTTATGAATGATCTCAAATACTTTTGCCCTTATGTGATAGGGACTTTCTACAGTTGCTGTGTTGTTCAGGTTTTTTAAAATTTTTTTCAAGAACACTGCAGCAAAGCTATTTACTGTTAAATCTTCTACTTATTACTCTCCTATATGCAATCCAGGAGCACCTACAGTTCAGAGGAAGAAGAGACCTCAGATTAAACTTCTAAGAAGCTCTTTTACAAACTTCTCCAACAAAAGTGGCTGCTAGAAGAAAAATTTTCATCAAATCTACAAGTTTAAGTTCTCCCCACCCCAAGCTGAAACAGAATCTGACAGCCTAGAATGACAGATCATTTTTTAGATTCAATAAATTGTATGTGGGAACAAAGACAATAGTAAAAAAGTACTGACCATACATTATCGGCTGATCTTTGACACATGGTTCCTTGAAGCTGTCTAACATTACTGTACTGGACTACTCCTTAAGTATTATTTGGATGCCTAAGGATTGCTCAAACTGGAGAAAAGAGTGCTCAGGGCAAATCTCATCTATAAAAATATCTGAAGGGAGAGTGCAAAGATAACTGGAGCCAGGGTCGTCTCAGTAGTGGCCAGTGGCAGGACAGGAAGGAATGGGCACAAGCTGAAAGGCAGTAAATCCCCTCTGATTGTCAAGAAACACTTTTTCACTGCAGTGGGGACAGAGCACTGACACAAAGCTGCCCAGAGAAGTTGTAGTGTCTTTATCCTTGGAGGTACTCAAAAGCAATCTGGACATGGTCCTAAACAACCAGTTATAGGTGGCTGTGACTGAGCAGCGGGCGTGGACCAGAAGAACTCCAGAGGTCCCTTCCAACCTCAACCATTTCCATTTTGTTCTTCTGTGAAATTAGGGTTTAGGCCTTAGCCCAAAATGTCACTTCAGAGGTGGAGAAGATACAGGTCAGACAAAACTAGATTTCTGCTGTCCATAAGCACAGATGCCTGTTGTCTAAAGTTTCAGGTTGTCTGAAAAGCTCAGCTAGCTCATTTTAACCTCAATTTGATTTGTCTGACCTTGCAGCAAGGTGTTTTACTGGAAAAGCACACAATCCAATCTGGATGCGCAGCACAGGATACATCCACAATTAATAATGTTCATTAATAATGTTCTTGGCATTTCCAGAAAGGCATAAACCACTGATATACATGGACTACCACATTACCTAGAGGAGCTATTAAGATTATTCCCCATTACAATTATAAAAGCCCTGTTTATGGGTGTGCCATTAGTTTACATCTATCAGGTCAAACCCACCCAAGTTCCTGCAGATGCTTTTCTGCTACTGTAGCCCTGCACAAGGCCTGGATGCTGATGCTCTGACCAATTACACTGAGTATTTCCATACAAGACGAGAGTAGTTTTGTTCTCCCTACCCTTTCTCCTGCAATAGTTCTTGACTCATAAAAGGGACCTGCAATAGCAACACTATTGTATTTCAAGATTAACAAGAAGCTGTGTTTCTATTTAAAGGTCAAACATATTTGAAAAAGCTTTTGTTGTGAAGCAGTGTAGCTTTGGCAACACAAAACTCTCTGAAGCAGATGAAAAAGTTTACAATCTACTTCTATGCTACAAAGTACCCCTATATTATGAATGTACACTGCAGACCCCTTTCAAATAGGTATGCTCTAAAGCCATTCTCAAGGTCTCCTAGCATACCTATGGATCCAAGAGTCACTACACTGATGTCCATGTGAGAGGAGGGAAAGCATTCCTATTCAAAAACAAAGTCCATGTGCACCTTACAAATGGCTTAACATGAAGCTATGCAAATAGAGTAAGTGCATCACAGATGTCACTCCCAAAGACCAGATATTCTGATGAGGGCTATGCTTAGAAAGTCAAGCATCCTCTTATACTGGACTCATCAGGATATTCACAACAAATAGATACACTTTATTTGTAAGAGGGCCTCTACCACTTCTTTGCAGCAACATTCAGTTCACTATAAATGGAGCATAATTTGTTTTGTGTGTGCTAATCAACCATCCTAATAGGATAGCATAGGCCTATATTTCCCATTTGCACGTAACACTGAACACATTCATTATTGAAGTGTATTATTGCTGCATTTCAAGAAGAGTGATGTTAAGAACAATACAAGCAATACAGAGCTCACTAACATTACTTTATGAAGAGGCATGCCACGTACCTTCAAGGAAAACTACAACACCGATGATTTACTCTCAGGATACAAATACTTTCTAAACACAGCCCATTTACCAATTCTAGTGATATCCTCAGTGACTCAGCAGCAAGCACTATACTAAGGCTGAAATCATCACTGGACAGCAGAGCAAGCAGAGATAACACACTTCTGAATACTAATACTACAACAAATAAAGCTTTTAAGGTCACTGGCTGTCAGAGGGGTGTGGGGAGAGAGAGGCCAACAAGTACACATTCGGTCACAAGATTAAAAAAATCAGACAAGAGGTCAAATTCCACAATTGCTTACCTTGATTATAAAAACAGTATCAGCTCTAATGAGTCAGAGTTTAAAAAAAAAAAAGTACAAAAAGCAGTTTTAGTTGAAATACCATGATTGTGACCTGGTGAAGCTTAGGTTAAAAACAAAAAACACAATGGACAACACACCCTTCCATAAGCACTAACAGTGTCTAAATCATCCATTTTATTCTTCATAGCTAGAAGACCCCTGTATTTCATAGAACCAGAAGTGACTAAAATAAGCCATCTAAAAAACCCAGAAAGAACATCAGAAAAGTAAGTTTAGACTCAGGCAATCTCCTTTATTCAAGGAAAGGCCACACATGGACAGCTTACTAGCCTAGAAGACAAGAGATTTGGTATTGCTGATGTTTAAGGAAGCAAATAAAACACACCAAAATCCCACCACATGACAAATTTAAGATGATTTGACAACTGTTAAGTGACACAAAGCCTTAAGTTATTTATGCTGCCCCGAAACACTGCCTTTAAAACAGCTTCACACAAAATACATGCATAATAAGGAGTTAAATATTCTGTCTCCCTCAAAAGCACGTGTTAATATCCAGTACTGGATAGGCTACATGGAATTTATTTTTCATATGTGTAGAATTTTTTTTATTATTATTACTCTAAGAAAATAGCTTTCATCAGACTTACACAGAAAAAAAAGGGCCTTATTTTCTTATAAATTAATTTTTATAAATTAAGTTTCAAGAAAGAGAGGTCAAGAAGAATAAGACATCTCCAGAGAATTAGCAAATATGTGTGACCACAGTTACCAAGTTCAGTGTTCTGATGTTTTATGCAGCTGACATACAAAACCAGACCATTCAGCCAAACTGTGACTGCATTCAATTATCTCACACTTGCATGCAAAATCCCAGCAAACAAAGTTAACAGATATGGTGCTATGCATAGAGGTTCAGCCTTATATCATGTTTTTTCTCTGCTTCACTTTTTTCCTGAGGTGTTACCAGTCCTTAGCTGACAATACACTGGCTAACTGGGAGCTAACAAGTTTTAGAACTCTGCTGTTCATCCATTCTTCCAAAACACATCAGGGACAAATTAAGCCAGAACATGGAAAATAAGCTCATCAGTTTTACGTGCAATGATGACATCATAATGACATCAGAAGAATAAAAGTGTGCACCCGTCTCACTCTACTTTGTTTTCCAAGCATGAGAAGAAAACAAACAATATACGCATAGCACTAAGTAGTGAAAACACTTAGAGAAAATACCCATGATATACATTTCTTTTTCTATTCGTCTCCATCATCTTGGAAACAAGAGCATAATTTTGCAAATACATTAATAAAAAACAGAATTCCTAATTCATATTTGAGAAGCTTACTCTATCAAGTACTATTCCATCGAATTTAATTCCTGCTTGGGTTCTTCCCCCTGCAGCCTCAGCTAAGACTGTTTTCTCAATGTTTTTGCATTAAAAATTAAATACTCAAACAAGTGGTAGACAAGACCTTAGAAGTAAACCTCAGAGCAGGAGCTGCAGAAGCACATTAAGGAGGAGTCTCATTTCAAACCAGTATGTTTTTACACTGTGTTTCCCCAGAGGCCCATGAATGGATTCCAAGTTAGTTTACACAAGGCTGCTTAACAACAACCGCCAACAAAACACACATCTACACGCCAAGCTTTGAAAAAGCATTAACCCACTATGGAAAGTGTAAGAACAGGTTAGCAGTGGGCTTCCA
Source organism: Dasyornis broadbenti (assembly GCA_013397935.1). Taxonomy (NCBI): domain Eukaryota; kingdom Metazoa; phylum Chordata; class Aves; order Passeriformes; family Dasyornithidae; genus Dasyornis; species Dasyornis broadbenti. Next base: position 82,546 of record VZRN01001109.1, on the reverse strand, counting down.
GATGGGCTACACAGTGTGGAGCAGGGAATGCCTACAGATAAGCTGTCTGAAAAGCTTCCATGCAGGCTCTTTGAGCCACAGATCAGCAAGAGTTTCCCTGTCACTAGAAGTCAGTATGACACTTTGTGCACTTCAAAGTTAACCTCTTTCCTTGTAGCTGGTGATATATTGTATTGGCAGTCTTAAAGAAAACAAACAAATGAAAAACCAAAAATCCCCCAAAACCGCCAAAAAAATCCCCAGAGCTGGGACCCTGCTGTACTAGAAAGACTGGAAGCACTCGCCTTTTACCTATAGTAACATCCGGGCATCCTTCTGTGAGCCAGAACCATGTTTCACCCAAAAGCCTTTCCAATATAGCACTTGACCAAGGATTTTATCAACTGCTTCAAAACTTATCAAGTGCTTCAAAAAAAGCACTCTGTCAACACACATAATACTCTTTCATAAAAGAACAGCAGTAATATTTACTTATCTTTCCCCTGAATGGAGACTCAGTATTTCTTATTTTAAAAAGCTTCTATCTGGGCTGCTGCTTAGCTTCACTGCCCACTCTGGAGACCTACTGAATCTTGGCTGTTCTAGGAAAATCTCAGAAAAAAAAAAAAAAGTTATGTTCTTTAACTCCCCTACCTCTGAGATACTTTAGTCTCACTAAACTCCTGCTTTTACTGGTGGGAACATTGTCTTCACAGATCTGTAGTTAGCTTTATACCTGCAAGGCTGCAGTACAGTGGTGGAAAACAAATGCTTCCAGAGGAAGAACACTATGCCATCCACAAACATCTCACTATTAAGTATCATCTTACTCCAACTTCAACATCTTCACTGTAGAGCTTTAGCCCAGATGAAAGACGTGCATATACAGCACCCAAAAATTAGTACAGCAAGAATCATCAAGGCACAAGTAGAACTGTTGACATTCTAGCAGGAGAAACAACCTTCCAAGTGACTTTCCTGTCAGTAGCTTTATTCTCTTATACACCGTGCCTATACAATATTCCACAACACTTTATACTCCGCACTCCTTTGCATAAGGGAAAAATACCCATTTTTACCCGGGAACCAGTCTGAGTTTAGAGAACCTACCAATGAACTTGTTACTTTCAAACAAGATTCAAGCTGCACTAAGTATTTCTAGTACATTCTACTCATTTCGAGGAGAAGGGAAGAAACAGTATCTAGTCAGTTACCGATTCAGAGTCAATAAAGGTTTTCTTAATGCAGGTACACCTCAATTCTCTCAACACCAAACAGCTCTTGCTGTGTTCAGTCCAATCATCAACCATCTGAAAACTGCTCTCCTTTCCACAAGTTTACAACCTGAACAGCATTCCAGTTGTTCAGGGCATTGCCTACAGGCCTTGACACACTGAGGTTTTCCCTTGAACTCCACTACTTGCAGCAAGAGCTGAATAGAACAGAGAATGTAATTCCTCTGTGCCCCAGTGATTGCAAGGAATAAAACCAAAAATTTAAAAACAGGACTGTCACTTGTTTCTAAGCACAAAGAGAATAGATCAGAGAAACAAAGGCATTGGTTTTATCACCTGAGGGACTATGGACTCTATTGTTCTAGGTCTAGTTCAACAGCCAGCAGATACGTGATCCCCTTACAGACCTAACTCAGGAATCTTATAATTACCTCTTCCTTCCAAAAGCTTCTTTGCTTTTATTTGAGACCCTCACCTCTCTTCATCTCACCCTCCTGCACACCAGAGGCTCCCAAGACCTTACAGAGGTTAATGTAACTGACAATGCTGCCAGGTGGAAGAAAAGGACTGCTGATGGATGCCAGGACTTCTCTAGCAAATTTGCTCAGGGTGCCTTTATCAGCATTTCTCCCTTGACTGCAGAGTGTCATCGCTGCTCTCCTCACCTGCACTCCCACAAAGCAACATGTAAAAAAAATTCTCATTAAGGGGTCATCTGGACATAGCCTACAGGCACTTTCTTCATTCACAATACAGCAAGGTAGTAAGTAGGTTTAAGAGATAACAGCCATGCTCATACCTGTCTCCCAGAAGACAAATCAGAAATATATTAAAAACAACTATTTGTATGCCAAGAGCATGCAAGCATTCATTCACAAGAACACACACAGACACATCTAACCTTCAGACATTCCATTATGTTTCCAAGAAATCTGAAATAAACTAAAGCAGTACACTGAATTTCTAGAGATTGGTATTTACCAGCTGAACTGTGTGCACATTTTTTATTTACAGGATGTGCATACAAGAGATAGGACATTACGCCACGGTAGAGATAACTAAGTTCAAGGACTATGACCCACAGTATTTTGATATTAAAAACTTCCTGTAGAAATGACAAACTTAATTTGTTATTACAAATTCTTCATAGCTAAATATACAACTCATTTAATGCAAAAAGTAAAGAAACCTTTTCTGAATTCCTTATCTTAACAGCTAAGGCTTTACACCAGCTTGTAAACAAGTCCCCTTTTTAAGACAAAAACAAACTAGAAAGAATGACAACACCTGCAAAGGCTGAAGATCAAAGCCACAAACAGACTACAAATGAAACCAGCTTACAACTGCTATCCGTTCTACACTCATGCAACACAAACTCTTAATTTACTGTTACATATAACCTTTGATGGTAAAAGCGAAACTTAAGAGTAAAGATACCCATCTGCACACTTTATCTAGCAAGAGTTAGTGAAGAAACAAGGCAAAAAAAGAAAAAAGCTAATTTATTCAAATAAATAAATTTCTTTCTATCAGTTTCACACAGCTTCAGTACAGGTAGTTCAAGTACTAAAGATGAATTTTAAACTCATTCAGAAAACCCAGCAGAGAACAGCATGCAAAGAACTTAAAGTTCAGCTCCTCCTACAGCTACATAAAATAATCCAGGACACAAAAAATACCAGAATCAAACTGCTTTAGAAATGTAGGTTCTGATATATGCTAGAAATAGTCCAAGGCAAGTCCTGCTTTGAAACACTACTTACTAACCTTGTGCCAAAGTCACTGCAGAAAACGTTTCAAGTTGTGCTGGCTGGTTCGGACAACACCACCCCAGTAAATACTCATATTAAAGCAACCAAGTTACCTTCCCTTTTGCCCTCACATGTTTTAACCATTTGGCAAAAAGTATTTGTGGTCGTATCTGCATGACACCGAAGGGTTCATCCCAATGTCAAGAAGGAAGCAGAGCCACCAAACAGCAGCCCCCAGCCCACCGTTCACAATACATACCGCGGGACGATTTCGGGCAGGCACCGTTCCGAGGGAAGGCGACCCGGTTGCAGCAGCGGCGGCAGCACCAGCCGGGCCGGCACACACCGCGGGCGGCCCTTTCACCTTGCACCACACGCCGCGGGCTCCGCGGCCACCCCGGCGCGGCGCAGGGCGGGGCGGGGCTGGGGACTCGCGGCCGCCCCGCGCAGCCGGGGC
>VZRN01001109.1:49390-78992 GCA_013397935.1 Dasyornis broadbenti | reverse complement strand
AGCGCTCACCGCCGCGGCTCCCGGGGCGGCCCCGCGCGGGGTCCAGGTCCCCGAGCCCTCCGGGGCCGCCCCGCACGGAGCCCCGCCGCAGTGGGTTATTTTTGGAAGCTCCCCCACCCCCCCGCTCCCGGCTCTGCGGCGTCACAGCCGCTCCCGCTGTGCGGAGCGGAGAGGTCACGCCTTTCCCGGCGCGGGTGGCGGCCGGAGCGCGGCCGCGGGGCCCCCTCCCCCTGGAGCCCCGCCCGCCGGGCAGGCACCGGGCCGCGATCCTAGCGTACACCGAGCCCCGCACGGCGGCACCGGGGAAGGAGAAGCAGCGGACAGATGGAGCGATCGGGGATCACGCTCATGCAGCATTTCCAGCGCAAGTGGAAGACGGCTGAAGCTGTCTATTTTAGTGCTGCATTTGCAGTTTCATCTGCAGACTGTGCGATTATGCTACAATTGCCAAAGCGCAATGATAAGTAACACTAAAAAGTTTTCTCTAGAGAGCCAAAAGTGCGTTCACTGTGGTGATCCTCACTGAAGTGAGGAACCTCTCCTCATTAGTCAAGCAGTAGCTTCTGGTATGCTGGCAATTTAAATTAGAGGGGAAAAAAACCTCTCCTTAAAGAGGTAAGATAAAAAAGGTTTGATAAAACGTTCATTCTAGAGATAACCATATTTCATAAAATATGCACAATACGCTTGCAAGGTTATAAATAATGCTTTTGGAATGCCAACAAAACTACAGTCTAGAAATCAACACTGACCAGCAAGGAACAGGGTCCTGAGTTATAAAGGACAACAAAGCCAAATGATGTGGGTTTAAGAACAGTAATGATCCATGAATGTAGCTTCTTGGAAAACTGCAAGTCTTAGGAAGAGATTGCAACTGTAATTTCCCATTATGAATCTTCAGATATCTTTAAAAGCCTGCACTATATTCCTAAATTGCAGTAGTTTGAAGTTTAAAAATACCAAGACAAAAAACTCTCCAGGATCACATCTCCCTGTCATGACCGACTGATTTCACTAGCTATGGTGGAAGATCAAGTTCACACTTCAGCCTATCCCTGTGCCCAAATCTATGTGCTTCCAGATTAAAATAAGGCCTCTATTGCACCTACTGAGACTATTCAAGTTCAAGTAAGGTGAAATTACAATTTCACCATATGTTTTGCCATACTCCACTCTGGAAAGCTATTTTAGTCCGGCTTGAAGCAAGATGCCAACACAATTAAGGAATACTAACTAACACTATACACCCACTGCTGTAACAGTTTCCCCCTCATCCTCAAATGAAGCTGGCAACTTTAATATCAGACTTTCTTAAGGAAAAAACTCAATGTAAAAAAAGCAATGCTTGTTCCACTCTGCTAGAACTTCAGTAAGTCCAAAAGACTCATGACTGGAAACAAAAGGACTTGGAAAGGAAGGAAAAACCCCAAAGCTAGACAATGGAGCCAGTGTTTGTAGCTCACTGTTAAAAAACTGGAAGACTAACAGCACCAACACAAACCTTATTTTGAAACACAGCTTACGGATGACAACAAGAGCATAACCAAAGGATTATAGTTACCACAGTACAGGAAGACAAGCTTATTCCGTGGTACTACAGCACCTTCAAGAAGGAAAGAAAATACCAGCTCTCCTACTCCAGGAACTAGTGAATTTGACATATATTCCTAAATTGAAGTGTTTGCATTATGTTTAACATTATACAAGGTATTTGTTACTGGGAAAGCCAGAAGTTCAACAGATAGCATTTGCACACCCACTAAGCACATGGTCTGAAAAACAAATTCAGAAGCAATATTGTTCAACACTTCAGTTAGCTAGTAAAAAGAAAAAAAGATCCAAAAACTAATTTTCTCAATATTTTGACCTTCAAATCAGCAAAGTAACAGCCTTATTGAATTCAAGTATTCCGTTTGAACATTGCAAGCAGTAGCTTGTAACCAAAATGTCTCTTTTCTGAACACCCAAATACTAACACATCCTTTTGTGGGGGCATATACCTACTCTTTCTCTAGTAGCATAAATTTTCACCCCATTCAGCATCCAAAAAAAAAGCTTACCAACAACATGAACTGTATGGGTTTGTGTATTTACTTTTGTAACAGGTAAGCAGGGAACTAGCCAAATATACTAAGCTGTTTGACCCTTTATAAACCCACAGAGCAAAATACATACCCCTTCTTGTTTTGTGAATAGGTTGAGGCACTCAGCCAGAGCCTCACATGTTTCCTGGGATACTTCAGAGACCACATCAACTTTTTGCAGGAGAGGAGAAGATATTCCTGCAAGCACAAAAATATTGGTAATGTTAAAGGGACATTGTAAACTACAGGATTCTTATAATTATTTTTTCCTCTAAGGAATTCCTCTGTAACAATCACATTGTACAGGAAGGCTGGTGCCTTGCAAGATGTGTGGGAGGGTTTTTTTTTGTTGTTTTTTTTGCATCCTTTCCCTAGTACTGGGGTAAGGGGCACATGAATAGATTGAATTTCGCTTTCAGCAAGGCTCAGAAAGCAGAGGCAGTAAGCCATGGAAGCAAGACACTGGAAAAGGGACTAGCAACAATTCCCTTTTAACCACTTTCTAGATTTCAAAGCTCCAGGTGACAGAACCTAAATAAAAAGGATACTGCCCTGGTTTAATATAAATAAAAGTGAAAAATGTAGGGTTTTTTGCCTTCTGCCATGTATTATATAGAAGAAAAAAAAGTTTACCACAGTGCTCAGTGAAGCTACAAATTTAGGTTTAAAAAAAAAAATAGATGGGGTTGTAACCGCAAGCACACTGAACAATTAAAGGGAAGATCTTATTTTCATGGACTCCTCTTATGTGCAAGTAGTACAGCTTGCCACCTCACATCCTGACTTTTATGACCATTGATAGAAGGGACTGCATGTCTAGAACCAGCAGGAAATCACGATAACTCAATCAGCTGGTAGAAATTATTTGAGTCAATCTGTGAAGTTTTATGATGTGCAGCAGAAATCAAGCAAGCCATTTTCTCAGGAAGCATAGCTGCAATTAAAATAATTGCAATATTTAGTACCTGCAGACTCCAGGATCAGTTCACACTAATAACACAGGTGCTTCAAGCTGATGTCACACCACTGAAGATTATGAGGTCCATCAGTGACAATTCCAGAAGTTATTTTTCAACTTATACTGCTTATGCAGGACAAGATACAGTACATATCCACGCACTAATTGTGGTCTCTGATACCAGAGCTCACCAATGACTCAAACTGAGTCTTACAGCAGCTCTTAAAAACAGCTACTGCCTCTAGAAGGAGGGGCAGCACACATCTTTATTTGTAATATACAAGATGCATACATCTCAAAAATAACTGGCTTCAGAATAACATGTTGAAACAGTTAGGGAGAGAATTTTAAACATCAGGTGCCAACATAGCCATTTTTATATTACTCAAACATTTTTAGGGAACACTCCACACAGAAAGGTTTCTAACTCAGAAATTTGCATTCTTCTGGAGCCAGAGGATTCAAATACTCAGAAAATACCACAACAATGTGTGAACTGGGAGAATTGTAGCATTTGCTTCTGTTGTGACCTACAGAAGTTACACATGAACCCAGAAACAGTTCACTGACCTAGCAAGTTACAAACATTCATTGGAAGGAAAACAGGAACTTATTACTTCTATTGGCCAAGACCAGCAGTTTCAAGGAATGATATAGTATCTGCTTTTGATTTATTATGGGTTTTGGTTATTTAAGTTGTGTATTTCCTTTTTAAAAATGCTTTTCTTGTTTAAAAAAGAACCTCACTGGTTCTTCAGGTCAGCCCTATGCAATAAGGGAAACTGCCTCTTTATCTGCCAAAGGGAATTTATCCACCTTATACTAATTTTCAAACTGGGTTTTGTTGTGAAAAATTCAGTTTTACTGTAATAGTAACTACAAAAGCTTCACAGTAAGACACTGATATGTATTATGAAATGTCCCTTTCCCTTGTAAAATAAAAATTTGGTAAAAATTCAGTTTATGAAAAAGACAGGGTAACATCACGGAGTAACTTACCCCAGTAGCATATGGAGAAAAAGCTGTATTTTTGACTCCTTTTGGAAAGACACAGGGATGAAAGAGGAAGAACATTTTTCTTCTCAAAACTGGTATTCTACTACAGACTAGGGATCTGTACAGACAAACAACTTGTTCTCTAAATTCAGCTTCATAATTTTAGCCACAATATATAACTAGGACTCAGGCTCAAAGGATCAACAATTAGATGTTCTTACAGAACTACTCTGTGTGTTTAATACATTAACAACTCTGTACATGTTTAAGGCATTTAATAAAACAAGTACAGATCTCTAATATCTTGATGCCTGTGATGTTTTTTAGCAGTTATGCTGCAAAAATCCAGGTATGTGCTAAGAATTATAATTTGAAATGAAGCCTGAGAAGTTAAAATCCAGCATAAAAGTCATGGTAAAATCTGTGGAATATGTCCTAGAATACCATGTCTCCAGTTCTCTGTATAGTTTTGTGATTTCACTGCTCTTTGTGCCTGTGAGGAGACACTTATGCACTGCAATAAGCTACCAACTACAGATTTTTTTAAAAAAACCTTGAAAGTGGACCCCTGCGTTACATTTTTACAATGCTTCTCAATAAGGACTACTAGAGGCACTTTCACTGCATTTACAGCCACTAATAAAATTTCTTTCAATCAGCATACTTCTTAGTTGTTTCTCCAAATCTGAAATCTTAATTGTTAGCAATTACTATAATGTTACTTTATGTGAATCTTTTTTGATGGGGAAAACAGTCCTGTATTTTCAAGCTCCTGAAAATTTAATTTTGGGGATATTAAAGCATTCTGTTTAAAAGAAAAAATTAGTTGCTTGGTAACAAACTACATTTTAAATGAATAAGCTTTACCTTTTGTAGCATCCAAAGATTTAACCATTGCAAGAAAGTCTGAAACCTCATTACTGAGTCTTTGTTGGCATGCTTGTGCTTTCTGAAAGACAACAAGGGTAGCTAGTTCAGAAGTGCCTTGTTCTAAGTGAAGCGTATGCTTGCTTTCTTAACTATAGTAAAATTTTAAAATTTGGATAGCATTAAATCTTAACAAAGATTCCCAGCCCAGAGACTGATATATTAAAACAGAATTAAATTATTTAAGTTACCTTCAAAGACGCACAAGCAAGCAGAATATTTATGCATATTTTATTGCTAACCGGGTTTTGTTTAATTTAATGTAGCAAATCAACCCTCAAAGCTTTGTTGTATGTACCACTTTTGCTCTTTCCCTCATTCTTTATTGAACAGTTTCAAAATCCAGGAAGAGCAATCGCTTATTCTTAGAGAAACTTAAGGGCAAAATAAGCAAATTCATAGGTTACCTGATAAATAGCAAGTACGGGGACATGCAGGAAGTAACCCCAAGATCACTTCTCAAGCCCGCATTCAGACCTGGAGACAGTTATCATAGAACCATAGAATGGCTTGGGTTGGAAGCGACCTTAAAGATCATCTAGTTCCAACCCTCTGCCCTGGGAAAGGAATCCTTTCACTAGACCATATCACTGAGAGCCCCTTCCAATCTGGAATCGAACACTTCCAAGGATGGGGCAACCACAGCTTCTCTGGGCAACCTGTTCCAGTGCCTCACCACCCTCTGAGTAAAGAACTTCCTCCCAGTATCTAAACTAAGTCTGTCCTCTTCCCACTTATCCTATCTCTACACACTTGGACTGTGTAAAAAGTCACTCCCCCTCTTTTTTATAAGCCCCCTTTAAGAACTGGAAGGCCACAAAGAGGTCTCCCTGGAGCCTTCACTTCTCCAGCTCTCTCAGCCTATCTTCAAAGGAGAGATGTTCATTCATTCCTGGTGATCACCTTTGTGGCCCCCCTCTGGACCTACTTTAACACAGTGACATTGTTCTTGTGCTGAGGACCCAGGGCTGGATGCAGCACTCCAGGTGGAGTCTTGTGAGGGCAGACTAGAGGGACAGAATCACCTCCCTTGCCCTCCTTGCCACCCTGCTTTTGATGCGGCCCAGGATGTGGTTTGCCATCCGGGCTTCAAGCGCACTATTACCTATTAAATAATACTATCTTCTGTAGGCTGCTGGGGACTGTCACTGCCAGTTATCCTCCCACCTCTGCTCTGCCATGGGCTACTTCTAAGTTCTTGTACCAAAAGAAATGGTACAAGCCACTTGGAGTTTAGTCACATGAAGATTTTTGCACTGCAGTATCAACTTTCCCCTTAAAATAAAAGGTTTTAGAAGTGTATGTATAGCAAAAAGCAAGAATCACAGGCTGAATGTCAGAATTATCAAAGACTATTTATTTCCATTGCAGGTATGAGCAGTCACTGTACAATGCACCTAATGTGATTTGAGGTGATAAAAGATCGTTTCTAAAACACTACATTGCCTGTTTTATGGAGGCAGAACTTGTTGTAGGTTAGCTTTGGTCACACCAAGACTGGAGGGTAACAAGTACAGTACACAAGGCTCCCTCTCCTGGCTGAAAGTCTCAAGCAGCTTTCTATCTTACACTAGTGCTGGCAAAAGTGAAATCACAGCCCTGCAGCAATGATAAACATACCATTTGAGCCACACAATCTGAGCAGGAGTACATGGCAGCAAGTAATGCCAACACAAGCAGCATTTATGCATCCATGGCAAGAATCATTACTTTTAATCAAAGGTACACTAAAGTATTTCAACACAAAACAGTACTAATCTGCAACTGCCCCGATGCATGAGCCAAGTAAATATTCAGTACATACTTTCAGAGTGTCCTGGAGGTCTGTAACAGATACTGAATCATCATCATCATCACTACTCAGCTGTTCCTGTGTGCAGTAATGAGTGCTATATGCAGAGTGGTCTTCTATTGCTTCCAGCCAACTCTGGAAAGGAAAAAACAGAGTTGATAAACATTTTAAAAGTCATCCCCAAAACACAGTATCATATATACAGAACAACAAAATTTTGTCTTGATGTGAATAAGATACTCATTAGTAAAATGAGACATCTCAATAAGCACGAAATAGGTTGTTAGAAAATGTAACATGTACTGCAGATGAAATAGCTCTGTCGGCAGAGTACCAGACTAAACTTATTAAACCTTAAGCACAAATGTAACCCACCCCTCAGTCTATCCAAGGTCACATAAAAAAAAGTCTCATTCATTAAAAGACTGTAGAGAATATATTTTGCATCTTTGGGTTTCTGTTCAGACAGCAAGGTCCCTCTGACAAAGTCTGCCTTCTTATGCATGACAAATGCTGAGTACAAAACCTCAAGCACTATCATAATTAGGAGGCAGATTCTCTTCCTGTTCATTGGATCACAGAGTGGCTGAGGCTGGCAGAGACCTCTGAAGGTCATTCAGTCCAACCCTTTCTGCTGAAGCAAGGCCACCTAGAGCTGCCTGGCCAAGGTCACATCCAGATGGATTTTGAAAACCCCTCAAGATTTTCAAAACTGCTCTGGGCAACCTGTGGTCACTCTTCAATTTTTTCTTATATCCAGAGAAAAATCCCTGTGCTTCAGTTTGTGCCCATTGCCTCTGGTCCTGTCACCAGGCACCACTGAAAACAGCCTTGCTCTGTCCCACTTTGAACCTCTCCTCAGGTATTTACATACATAGACAAGTTTCCCTGAGCCTCCCCTCCTCCAGACTGAGCAGGCCCAGCTCTCTCAGCTTTTCCTAGTAAAAGTGATGCTCTGATGCCTTCAATCATCCTAATGGCCCTTTCTTAGGTCCCCTTCAGTACATTCACATCTCTCTTGTTGTGAGAAGGCCAGAACTGGACACAGCACTCCCTTTGCCTCCACCCCAACTTCATCTCTAGTTAGTACACCTGTAGAAGTACAACTTCAGTGAATATAGTGAATATACTACCATAAGCCCTAAAAAAAAAAATTATCTTGTTTCAGACCCACCTTTTAAGAAGATCTGATTTATTAGGCCATCTGTAAGAATGGTTAAGAGTAGAATGTACCATTAAACATTCTTTTGCTTGGGACAATGAACTACGAAAGTGCAACAAAAGGAGGTTGCAACAGAAATCTACCACATGGAGAAGCTAACAAAAACCAGAAAGTTAGATAACAGGGCATAATACATGCACAGAGCTAGAAAATAAGGTAGCACTAATTTTAAAGAAGAGAGAATTACAGCTGGTCCATTTTTTGCTGTTTAATCTACAACCATGCTAAAAGATTCAGTATCTGCACTTACGCTACCAAAGTCCTGATGATCAAGATATGAAACACGTTGCTACTAATTCATCTATAGCATGTAGTATGCAAATTATTCATTACAGAAGTTACTGTGTTTTAATGCCTTTGATAAAAAATAGTTATTACCTCTCTAGTTTGAGAAGGAAGGCTATTTTTAGGAATCTTGAAACGATGAACAGTGTCATCAAAACATCTCACAGAAAAGAAGCAACTGTCTGTAGATTTTACCTAGCTCAATGTGGAGAAAACATAAAATTAGTATAATGACTCAGAAAAAAAAGAAGAGTAAGCAAAGTAGAAAACTACACTTAACTCAGAAATTGTTGCCTCAGTCTTGATCCAAGTAATTTTAACATACAAAAACCTTGGTCAGAACAGTTTTCCAATGTATGCCATTGCATCATAAATAGTAATAGAGAGGTTCTTTATGTCTAAATATTATATTTGTATTTATTTGCACCACTTGATTCAGACAAAACCTTAGCAATGGTTCAAGATCACCATATTAAGGAATTTGTAGATACTGAAAAGCAAGGTTTTTTCCATAAAATATGAGTGTATATATAAGTGCAGTTTAACAGAATTTGTGGTTGCAAACTAGGACATGTTAGTTATAGAAATATCAAAATTATCCTAAATGCATTTTTCTTAAACGCTTGCTCTTCCTATGCATTATGACCTGGCCTTTTCTTCTCTGTTCACTCCTTCCAAAATGGATTCCCACAAGCATAATGGAAATTAGGCAAGTTTTTCAAAAGTTACCTTCAAAATTGATTAGTCTTTCAACTGAGATCAGCTTAAGTTATGCAATCAGTCACAAGCAGCCAGGGACAGCTAAGGAGGAACTAGAGCTTTGGCTATTCTGCATCACATGCTTTAAACTGACCCAGTCTGCTTTCAGGATGCCTTATGTGCTTGTCTAAATCTTCAAGATTTTAGAAAGCAGTGAGGGAGCTTTATGGCCACTTTACATAAAAGAATACTTTGCTTGACAAGAACAAGTGTTTCTTTCAACAGCACAATCTTTCTCCCTATTTTATAACAAAGATCAAGTTACCAATCCAGCGGAAGTTTTCATTAACCGGGAATGGGATACAATGGAACATAAGAAAACAACTCAGTAGTTACAACACATTGCACTTCCTACCGTGCAGACAGCTTGTGTTAGATGCTTGCATCCCTGACGATGATCATTATTCACTGCATCAGCTCTTTGAAAGAAGAAGAGATTTAGTAAAGTGAAGACAGAATTATTTAAATTGCTTTCCAGAAATTTAAATACAGAACTAACTTACTGTCTCCGATACCAGGAAAGGACTCCATGTTCCAGAACTATCCAGTAGAGTTTCCAACCAAAAAATCGTGAGCTCTAAGAATTAAAATGAGGGGGAGGAAAAAAAAAAAAAAAAAAAAGCCAGGTAAGCTTAACAGAATAACAGAATACATTTAGTGAAGACATCTCAGTGTGCAGGTGCAGTGTGAGGCTTCAGTCCCAGCAGTTAAATGCCTCCGGTCAAAAAAGTGTGAAGGACAGAGTGACTCCTGCATGGTGAGGCAGAGAAGCTTCCTTAACACTTAAAACTAGTAAATATTACAAAAACCTTTTAGGTTCTGCATATCCTGGTGATCACAGCAACCTGACAATATTTACAATTGCAACACTACGCTTGTTTTTGGAACCACCTGAAGATAAAAGTTGAGCCTGCTATTCGGTAAGAACTGAAATATTAAAATGTTGCATTTTTTAATATTGCAGGAATTGTTGGTCACCACACAATTCTATTTTATAAAATCAAATGAGAAACAAAACATGATCAGATATCCAACTACGACATTCAATCTTTCTCAAGCTTTAGTACGCAATTCTCGTTTAAGAATAGCTCCTTGTATTACAATTGTGACTTAATACATAGGAAAATTTACACGGAAGAAAACTTTAAAGATTTTATTAAGCAAGATAATTAAGCTTTCAAATAGACTTTCTTTCAACAAGAGAAAATAGAGTCACTTGAGCAACACAGTAAAGCAAGCTTTAAACTCTTTGAATGCCATCTTCCCATTAACTTTAAAAATTTTCAGAAGATGATGACATCAGTCACAGTTTCTTAAAGATAATGTATCAGTCATAGATTATCAAAGTAATCTATTAAGGAAAGAAAAAACAAAACATTTTGCCCACCACACAGACAAGGGGAAAAAAAAAAAAAAAAAGAGTGAAAATTTGCCACAAAAATTACCAAGAAATAGTGATTTTAGGGACTGAGGTTAAGATCAGGGGGTGTCATGAATCTCGTTGCCATTCCACCCAGCCAGCCCATATATATGTATTAGACTAAATCAAGCCATTTAGCAAATGTATTATTGAAAAATTCCTTCATTCATCAGTAATCACTGAAGTATAGAAAAAGGACATACTGACATACTTTGAGATCTTACAAGCTATTTTAGAAAAGGAAATAAGACATACCTTCCATAGGAGACCTTCATATCGTCTCAGGGGTTTGTTGATAACCTGCACAGAAATTAAAGCTCATATAGGAATAGCTTCGACTAGACAGCCTCGGCATTTTAAATTGAGACAAAAGTTCCTACCTTTCCAGTTTTACCTGCCAGTATCAGTTTCATTTCTGCACCTTGGGCTAGATCAAGGGGTGTCTGATCTGTTTAGTAACAAGACAAGGTATGAGAAATTGATGCAAATAAACTTAGATGTACTTAAAAATAATTTGACACTCTTCATCCATCAGTTTGGCCCCCAAGCATCTACATTTACTTGGAATTGGGGAACATAAACTCCTCAGGGGCAGAAGACTAAAAAAAGGATTTTGAACTTTGAGTTCAAAATAAACTGCCCATCAGAGTTCTACTAACTACAGAGAGCCCTTTGCTCTTACTGATTTAAGTTTGTTTTTAGCTTCTGGCTATAAAAACGATTTAGAACATTCACAAATATCAAGACAGAGGCATCTTTAAGAAGAGGACAAGAACACAGTTTTAACATCTGCATCAAGTTTTCCGCTTTCATTGGAAGCCTTTTCTGAGGAGTCACTTTGTCTGGGCCACATTTTCAATCTTACTTTTTTTGTTATCTGTGTTCAGCATTTAGCATCAAGAAAACAAAAGTCAGGCACATTCCACTGTTAAGACAGTCATTAAATTTTCTAGAAACAGCTAAGTTTGCAAACTAAAAGCACATACGGTAAGTATTTTGCTAGAGTTCTTCAGTCTCTTGCAATTTAGTCGCTGTTGCCCTTCCTTTATTAGTGATACAAAGCTTGTAAAGCACCATAAGATTTACCCTGAACACTGCGTAGAAACACAGCTTACGGAAGCTATTGAATTTGTGTCTCCACTTAATACTTAATATACTTTTTATTTGGTACTCACCATTTTTGTTTCTTATTTTAGGATCTGCTCCATTTCTTAGAAGTTTCAATGCACAGTGCTTATGAGCACGATATGCTGCACAGTGCAATGGCGTGTTTCCCATCTGATCTGTACAGTTGATATCAGGTGGTTTGCGTTTGTTTAACTGGAAAAAAAACAAAGTTGCGCTTAGTTATCAGTTTTCTCCCCTCTCCAGATGCCATGCTCTCTCTTTTGAAAATTAGTTGTTCCTAACTAGGATGCTCCAGTGCAGATCTGGGAACAAAGAGGGCATTTAGCAAACTGTTATGACAAGGGCAAGGACTGCAACAATCAAGCATGACATTCTGCTAGAGTAAGGAACTTCAGTGTTTTATTTGCTATAGCCCTTCCATCTCTGCTGCACAATATGGACACATTTTTTGCACAGTGCCAGGGAAAGCTGCCCAGTATTGTAGTTCAGTCATTTATATTGCTAGAATGGCCCCACCCAATTCTACTGTCAAAAATCTACTGCTCTTCATAGAAGACTCACAGGCACTGCAAAAGTTAGCACAAGCCAGTGCTAAATCCAGAAAAGAAATTGTGTAGCCACCCTGTTTTAGATAGTAAAAACTTTGTACTGAAGGTTGGCAGACCTGCCAGTCTCAGTGACAGATATCCTAGGCCATTTAGAAGCTCCTAGTACAGGCAATCTGTTACACAAACAGTTTTGCTGTATTCTGAAGTCTAACTATTAAGATAAGAGCAGCTATATAACCAAGGGTAAAAAAAACAACCCAAATTGAGTTTTACTTGCACACAATATAAATATTTTGAGAAACTGACCCCATCAAAGAGAAGGGTCATTAAACATGACACTGCTAACTACCCGAAAATACCATTACACTTCTACTGAATTATGTGGCTACTGGATGTGTACATTGGGGTTGGACTAAATGATCTGTAGAGGTCTTTTCCAGCCCAAACCATTTCATGCAATATCAGCCAATTAAGCTCCCAAGCCAAATGGGAGTGCCTTAATAGAAGGCTAAGTTACTGATAAGCAGCCTTAGGAGACCAGAGTCACAAATGCATGACAACAATTTTAAAGGAACTCAGTTTAAGCATTCTCATCAGCCATCTGCTAGCTTCAAAAAATTACTCCATGATAACAGAATTCCCATGGCCACAATTTAAGTTAACATCAACAGAGACCACCTTATATGTGCTTCAGAAATAGTACTACTATAGCTACTGTTTACAGATCAAATGATAAGAGAGCAAAAGTCAAAAAGAGGGAGCTTGTGGAAGTATAACCTCATTAATACCGTAGTCAAATGCTTGAATTCCAGAGGCTTTCTTTAGCTTGAGCTCTTTCCAACCAGCTGTTTTACATCCACCTTTTCTCTGTCTCCTGACTTCTTGCCTCCACACCTTTTAAGCCACATGTCTGTACTTTCAGCAGCTTATGCCACGTTACAAGGGAGCATTTGGAAAAAAGTTTCATGCATCAAGTCATTGAGATAAAAACCTCTCCAGTCACTTTAGGAAATATACAGTACATTTTTGAGAACTCATACTGGCTTTGAGAACTCATACTGGCTTTGCCTCAAGTAGAATAAAAAGCCTGGGTTAAGATTCAGCTGCTGAAGATCTAACTTCTAGTAAATAACATGTTCTGGTGTTTGGTGTCACAGTAAAAGTAGATGTAAGCAGCTGAAGTTTCATGAGCATAGCAGTCTGCTAATAAAAAAATGTACAGTAGGAGCAGAAAGGCCTGAGCAATCAGTAGGCAAAGTATGAGGAATTCTGGAGATAAAGGGTAGTTCTGAAGAGCTACACAAATTCTGCACAGAGGTATTAACCTAAGGGTAGGAAAGTCAGAGGTTTACACCATAGAGCTGTAAGTGTATTCCAAGGAACACCTGTTAAGAATGGACTTAAAAACTGACTCAGAGTCAAAATGTGGTAAGTACTTTGAAAAGGTTTAGGAATCAACATACAGCTGTCCTCACGTGTACAGAGCTCAAAGATACCAAATACAAAAAAAAGAAAATCACTTAGAAATTCCACAGGGAGAGTTACATGCTCACACAGTTAGATGCCACATGAGAGAAAGTGGATTTCTTTAATGACAGATTTCTGTAAGGAGTCACCTTTTTTCTGATTTATTTTTTTCACATGAGCTTAAGGGTTAGTCAGCAGACATATAACAAGTGTTAAAAGTAACAGAATCAAGAACAGATCACCTATGTCAGTGCAGTAATTTCAATTAATACAGCTGTGTCAGTATATTAAAGCACTCTTCTTCCACATCTTAAGTGCTGTGTACAGTTCTAGCTCTCTCTCCATTTCAAAGAGGACAACACAAAGACTCCAAATAAGAATTACAAGGATGACCACAGATTTAACAACCATTTCCAGGTAAGGAGTTAGAAAGACAAAGGCTCTTTGGACTATAAGAAAAAAATTTAGAGGGTGGAAGTAAATTCTGAATAGGTGTTCACTCCTGCTTCTAGGCAGAAAAATAAAGAACATCAAATTTCTCAATATACAAATCTCACATTTGTGAATTGTGATGCCTTAAAAGGTACTACTAGAGGTGCTAAGTAGGTAGAAAATGTTCCATACTGCATGCCTTATTTCCAAGGACACTCTTCAGGACTGTCAAAAGCTTGAGTTCAAGCACTGGGACTCTGCTTCCAAACCCAGCTAGATTTGGTCCTGGGCACCCTGCTCTAGCTCATTCTGCTCTGCAAACAGGAACTGGGCTAGATCATGTACAGAGGCACTCTCCAGTCTCAGTTCTGTGATTTGCTTCTCCCACAGCCATACCATGCCACCACATTGTTGAGCTGGGGTTACTATGAGTGTGCACACACACATACAGAGTTTTCAATTTCAGCTCAGCATGAAATTGTGTTGTGCAAACAACAGTCCATTAAAAACTACAATGGATGTGAATGACAAAGAGCTTACTTTCAAGATTAAAGACAGGCCACACTGTGGTGAAAACCTAGGCACCCATGACATTAAGTTATCCACATTAACACAATAAGCTTACCTCAGCAGACCACGAACCATTACACTTCTGTTTACAACTAACTAGCTAATTATTTCTAAAGGATTTAAAAACATGAAAGAAGTTGAAAACCATTGGTTTTCCAACTGCCAACAAAGAGGTTGAAAAATCCTTGAGGGTTCAGCACCTTACCAATATAACATGGTGCACAGCATTAATACTCCAAAGTCACAGCCCTTTGAAATGCAAGGCACAATGTCATATTTTGTTACATTAGCATTATGGATTAAATCATTTGGCTTGAATTCTTACCAAGGCAGTCAGTTTCCCTGTTTCCCCCTCTCTTGCTGCTCCTAAAAGGAGTTCTTCCAGTTTCCTTTCTTGTGTCCTTTCCACTGCTATTAAAAAAAAATAAAGTAAGGTCAGTCTCAGCATGAAGTACAGTATTTAAAAAACTATAGCAAAACAAAGCTGAAGAAGCAAGAGTTTCCACTATTATTTATTTGGGACAGGTATAAATAGAATATTTACTCAGAAAAGTCTGTATCAGAGCAAAAATATGTTCAAAGCACATAAAACTTGACAAGATGTGCAAGTACACACACATACATACACATTATTATTATTATTTTTTCAACACTTAAAACCAAGCCCACTCCCTGCAGAAGGGAAAACGGGAACTATGCAACACCCCGATCTCAGATCTTCCCTATGTTCTTTTCAGCTTCTCTGCTACTCTTCTTATTATCCTACCAAAATTTTATTCTTCTCTAACGATTCAGCAAATGAGCAGTGGAAATGAGTTATCTGTGTATTTGCATGTAGAACCAGAAGAGAGGTCATTTCCTATATGCAGTCTGTGGTAGTGGACAGAGCTCCAGCAGTATTTAACAGTATCACACAGTAACACCACGAAGCAACAGAGTTTTTGAACTCTCCAAAAGTATAATCAGTGAACTAAGTTAGTGTTTGGACACCATCTGCCTCACCTCAGACACCTGCGAGGCCATGGAGGAAACAAGGGGAAGAGTTTTGATTTTTTAATACCTTTTGACATAATGCCTAAGAATGCAATAGCAAGTCCTAAACCTGATCCATAACTGGGTCACATTTGCAAACTCTTCAGAATTTTGCTCTCTAATGATTCAGTAGACACAAAGTCACTTGCTGTTCTGCACTTGAGTTTTTCCTCTTCCAGTGAGCCAAGGCTTTGACTATCATGTACCATTCCATGCCGTAGCAAGGACTATCCCAGCAGGACTGAAATAGTTACCTGAATAATGCTATTTGCATTCATGATACTTAACTCCCAGAGTCACAAAAAAAACCCCCTCCTGTCAGTACTGCAGACGAGAACCAAAACTGTGACTTTTTTCTTTCTAGTGACCAAATTTAAAGAGAAAATTCAACTGAGCTTCTGCAGCTTGCAAGAAAAAAAGTAGCCTTTAGAAGGCACACATGTTAAAAAAACCCCAAAACAATGATCTATTAAAGTTACCTTCCAACATATTCCTTATGTCTTTGTCATGAGTAACTTCTTTAGCAGTCTCTCCACTCCCATTAACAATAGAAGCATCAGCATTATGCTGCAAGAGTAACATCACCACCTCCTGAAAAACAATTTAAAAAACACTGCTTATCTCTCTGTGTAACTGCAAGGCCACAATCAGGCTTTCCAGCTATTGACATCCTGTAGGATGAGCTTTGTAACCAACGGCTTCTCACCACTGCTGGTTTCTTATGAAAACAGGAAGGGATGTTTTAGAGAGATTGAAGAGTGACACTGACTGCAACCTCTTCTCTCCCATCAGTCAGGCTGAAGTAACTTGTAAGAGTTAGAGCTGAACAGACTGACCCTGAAAAGCTGGTGTACCTGGTGGGAATGCTGAGTTTGACAGACAAAAATAGTACATTGGCTCTTTTGACAAGACAGTAAATAGTCACACCTTCTGAAGAGTCAAGATATCCATAGAGGTAGTACTAGTTTTGGAATGATGGTGACATGGGGGAGAAAAAAAAAAACCAAACTAGTCTCACAATACACAAGCCTATAAAAAAGCCTTTTAGTTCTACTTATGTATGAAGAAACAGCACTTTGAGACACCAAATGGGCCTGTGTGTCCTAACTTACAGAATTTTTTCCCCTCCAGAAACTACTAAGATTAAAACAATGTGGTTTCTCTCTGTGTTTTTTTTTTTTTTGGATAGAGTTATACAAGCTAGGCAATGTGCCTAATCCTTCTGAACACACTGTACCAAAACAGACAATAAGTCATTTTTAGACACTGTAAAAACATCTTTTGGAAGTGATCTTATTGCTAGCACTTTCTTAATAATTCTACAAGTGAGGCTTAAAAAAGCCAACATACTTTACCTTACGCCCTGTGAAAGCTGCACGATGAAGTGGAGTGTCCCCCATGTCATTCAGCACATTCACATCTGCACCAGCCTAAACAGCAAGACCAAAAGATGTATGAATGTCCTTCCAGCAAGAACTACATAGCTATATTCCCTCTGACTGGGGGGAAGGGGAGGCCTCATGGCAAATCAGACCAGAACTGTAATACAGTTATCCTGGAAACAAAGATAAAGTACATATCTAAGATTCATAGCCAAAATTCTCCAAAATGCTTCAAAAAGGAAAAGCCCCCTGCATTTTTTCCAGACATCTCTCACACTTTTAGGAAGAGGGTATATGGAAAATAAGTTTAATACAAGGGATGGGGGCTGTTGTTGTCTTGGTTTTTGTTCAGCTTGGGCTGTGCCAAGTTTTGTAGGTCTTTGTGCTGAATCTCCCTTCCTTTTGTCACACACTTTCTCCATCCCATACCCTTTATCTGAAAGGAGGAGTGTTTGCCACACTGCACAGGCAAGGTTCCAAGAAATCAAGAAATCCTGTCCTTCTTTCATTAAGTACTTCTTCTACACCACTTTACCTAACCTCTCAAAGGCTCAAAAAGAGGGCAGGGCATACTTAACTTCATCACATATATTTAGATCACATGATTTAGCCAGGTCAGTGCTGCCTGCCTAAAGTTAACTGATGAACCTGACTAGCTCCAGAGCTCTGTTTCTGATAATGCCTCCTTCACTTGCTCTTTGAGCACAAAATCTAGGCACAAGTACCCAGACACACTTATATATGCCTAGCTTTCAGAAGTGCACAGCCTAACTTATTTCTCACCTTATTCTTTAAATAATACCCTTTCAAGAGCCCTATGAAAGGAACAAAATGTACAAAGTTACATATACTCTTCCAACTCTTGAAGTTGGATGCTTGATAAATGCATTAAGTGATAAAACTTTACCTTTTGCTTTAGGTAGCCCGCTTGAATTGAAAACATTATTTACTGAGAAAGTGTGGAGGCTAGAGAAGAATTTCTCAAAGAAATCTCAAACTTGTTTCCTCCTTTTAAGTCTGGATTATAGCTGGCAGCTTTTACTCTTAATTAAATTCAGGTTTAGATTAGTTTTGCTCTTGAGGCTGTTTATCACACTCCTGCCATCTACAGCAAAATCTATCAAATATGAAAGAGAGTCTAATATAGTTAAGGTTGGTTGAAGCTATCCTGAGAGAAAAAAAAAAAAAAAAAATCAGTCAGAAACCACATAATCACTGCATTTGCAGTTGTTATGCAAACATATCAGTTTTGATGACAGAAGTCCATAGTTTCAAAATTCATCACACAGTTTACTATTTCAAAGATGTTAAAAAGAAACGAGTCAAACTATGTTAGCCTGTGCCTGAAAGAAACACATACAAGGTACTTTGCACAAAATTCTGGGTATACTTCTATGCGCAACCTAGAATTAGATAATGCAGGTTTTTGCATTTGATTTTTTGTATTATTGCAGGTTTTTTGCATTTGAGACACTTTAGCCTTTTCTACAGCTCACTAAGTGAAATTGCCTAAACTTAAGTACTTTGTGTACTACAGTAAACTACATCAAACTGTTGAAGTAATTGCATTACTATCACACGCATTACCTATATGCTACACATCTTTAGTTCCTACATACAGATAGTTACCCACACTCCAAGAGAAAACCAGCTAAGGACCAATAATTGTAAAAACTGCTCAGAGTAAGAGTAGTATGCTACTGTATAGACTTCCACTGTCACTATTTTGGTTCCTTCTAAACCAGGCCTATCTTAATGCCACAACAATCATTTATCTCTATGTTACATACAGAAAAACTGTAGGAGTGGCTCTGCCTCTCTGCAAAGCCTCCTTTCTTCTATCACAAAAACCTGAATAAACACTAACTGCTTCTAGCCTTACACATAGAGGAAAATAGAAATATACCTTCAGCAAATCCTCTACCACAACAGCATGTCCAAAGTAGCAAGCAAGGTGAAGAGGTGTCCAACCCATATTAGATTTACTTCTGCCTACAAGACAAAACAGGTAAATTAAGTTTTGATCAACCAATACAAAAGAGATGTTGTCATGTGTTTGGAGGCTGGCATGGATCACCATTCTTCACAGCAGCAGAGGAGCAAGGAGGCTGGAAACATGAACGCTATTTGTATTATTTAAATTACTAAATCAGGAGGCAGTTCAAGAATGCTGGATTCAAACCTAAAAAAAAAAAAAAACCAAACCAAAACAACAAAACCCAAAAATCCCAAACAAAACCCCCCACAACTTTCTGAAAGGAGAATGTCATGTAGCCCGACTGACAATAAAACTTTTGTTTGCTTGTAACACCTCTAAACACTACCAAGAAGCTTCAGTTACTTCCATTCACTATGAAAATGGCACATGCAAGTACATTCTTCTCTTGTTTATCAAAAAACTCTTTGGTTTACACAATTTTATTTTCTTCACACAAATGAGAAGACAACCCATCTTTCAAACAAAGGATTCAAAATAAAACAGGTGGAATGACCTAATGTTGAGGCATTTTGTTGTCAGTTTTTTTGTTATCTTATGCTTTACTCAGTTTTAATAAAGACAGCCTCTCCTAGTAATGTGCTTCGAAATCTTTATGTGCAGTAGAACTCATCTATCATGTACAGTTCTAATCTGCAGAATGATAAAGTACAGACAGGAAGCAGGCACAGAAATGACTATGCAAAGAAAAATACAATTTATGCTCTAAAGACCATTTAAAACACGACCTGGAGGACTGACTGTATGAAATTCAACAACTCTCCTACAACCACTTCTTTAAAAGTAAGACATTAAGCATTAGAGAGTACTAAAGTTAACAACTCACTTTACTTACCAACTGCAACCAATACTCAA
Source organism: Dasyornis broadbenti (assembly GCA_013397935.1). Taxonomy (NCBI): domain Eukaryota; kingdom Metazoa; phylum Chordata; class Aves; order Passeriformes; family Dasyornithidae; genus Dasyornis; species Dasyornis broadbenti. The sequence continues at coordinate 59,139 of VZRN01001109.1, read as the reverse complement.
CTGTATTAAGCAAAGGCAACTTATGCTTTGTTTTTATTACGCAACAGACACACAGTATTACAGTGTCATCTAAAAGTTATCATTCTGTACTTGAAAAAAAAAAAAGAAAATAAGTCAGTAGAAATTGTTTTGAAATTACTGTCACCATTAAGTTTTCCCACCATATAACCTCAAATACTGAGGCATGGAACATGCACAACATAAGTTTGCCCTGAGGAAACAAGCCACAAGCACAAGGAAAAATAAACGGCTCATCTTGAAAGTTCATCATATTTTCTGCTCTCATACTAAAAATTAACATTAGAATGTGGTTCAGAGCTGAAATATTTTCACATTTCTTATAACTGCTTCCAGCTAACATTCCTGCCCTTTATTGACAATTTCTTTTGTAATTTGATTCTTCTCATCTTTTGCTGTTTCCAACCCCAGATTGAGATCTTTCCCTCATTACAGCCTGACCTACGGCAGAGCTCCTATGTTATGTCACTGATGGGCCAAAGTATTACAGAAGGTAAACTCTGTGTGGATCACTGACTCTGGGGCTATTTATGCTGGATAACACACTAAAGGGACATCATTCATGCCTCAGTCAAGTAGGGAATATGGTTCATGCAAAGAACACAAAAGAGATCTGAGTTGCACTGAATTCATACAATTAGTCCGAAACAGCCATTAGTTACCAGCACTGACAAGACGGTGTTGCTGCCAAGGAATTCAGTCATGAAAAAAAAAAAAAAAAAAACAGGAACCTGTCCAGATTTGTAGTTCTTACTCAATAAAGTAAGAACAGGCCCTTGTTCTGCATCCACTCTGAATGTTTGCATTTCTGATGTTAGCTGACCATTTATTTCTCAAGCTTTTGAGGTGTTACTTCTCTTCAAGTGACCACAAGTGTTTGTATATTTTTTATTATTATTTTAAATCATGACACCAATACACTGAGGAGAATGCAAGGATAGGAGAAATAATGTAATTCCAATAAAAAACATAACTCCTCTCCCCGTTACACCCAGCTCTTTGCTTTAAGGCCAGTTAAGTCTAAGTCTCAAGTGTTACTATTTGTTTAGAGAAAGGAGACAAGGTAGGTACTCATTTTCCAGCTGTGGCCTGCTAGGCCACAGTGCAGTCATTTAAATGCATGTTTTGCCATAACACACTACTGACCATTAACATTACTTTACAGATTTTTTTACTTTGCAAATTCCTAGATATGCTATTTTCTTGTATTTAAGGAGAATGAGCCAACAATACATGGCCTTAGAAAACACAATAATTTTGGACAAAACCAGGCTTTAGTACTGTTGTAATGCAGATACGTTCTTTCCAAACCTGTGAACTAAGGAACCCAAAAAGAGAAGTTCAGATCATTTGGCTGGATTTTCCTCAAGTAAATCCTGCTTATCTGCAAGCACTAACTGGATATAACACAGTCACAACAGAGCAAGTACAGGAAGCCTGAATTTATTTTCTCTTCCTTTACTTTGGCTGAAACTGTGATGTTTAGGAAAACTGTTGTCAGACTTGACACTTATAAATATACAGCACACAGCCTCAGATATAGCTCCACTCTGAAAAGACAAGGACAAGATGCTGAAGACAGGCTTTGACACCCAGGCACACTAACTTGTCAGACTTACAGCTACTAAGGCACACCCTGCAGGAAGTTTACACTACCTCCAGTACAGCCTTCCACTTGCTTCAGAAGCACTTCATTTCAAGCCACGTGTCATTGCCGTATCAGATGCAAATCCTGAAGGAACTGCTACAGCACTGAAGACATTCCCCATACCCTGACTTTCTAGGGACATCTATTATCCAAGGTAATGACAAAAGAACAAAAGGCTGTCAGGAAGAGAAGGAAGATCAACGGTTGTAAAAAGACAGTTACAGTCTACAGTGTGTATTTTAATTAGTCATCAGGTTGTTATGCAATTACTATCTCGTAGTATCCAACAGATCAGAACTTGTAGCAAGACACAGTGGTTTGGCTAGAGAGGAGGCACAATAGCAGGGCCAGTTATACAGCAGAGGCTGTTTGGCCTGAATTTGTCTTAGACTATTTCCAATAGAATACTCTATGGGAGCAGAGTGAAACAAGTCAGTCTCTGAAAAGAGACTGCAGAAGAACAGAGATTTAACTCTGAAGTTTCACACAACTAGAGCAGTTCCCCCAGATAACATTAATTACACTTCTGTGTCCTCTAACATTTAAAAGAATTGAAATGTCAAAAGCAGAGATTTCACTGCGGACAGATTCCAATTCAGAACTAGTTTAGGTTAAAAATAATATCACGAGCACATTCCCTCTAGCTTCCCTGATCTCCCATTAGCAAGCATTAACTAGCTGGCATGTATTGCTAAACTAGAAAAGCAGCTAAGCACCATCTTTCCCTTCATTACCTGAATCTCTCCTATGCTACAGACTTTCTGACCATAAATCCATTTATTTGCTTGATATAACAGACTGCAGATTATGCTCCTTCATTATGCTTTCTTGACTTCAGATTATGTGTAAGAACACATCAGAGACACTCTGAAATCTCTTCTACGCACAGGAGACTTCAGGAACTTATTTATAGGGCACTATTGCATGAATCTTAAGGTACTTTTATTCCAACTGTTTAGGCACTACACGTCTTGAATATTTACCAAGGACATACTTCTGACAGTGGAGGACTTCAGCTTCAAGGTCTGTTTGGTTCCCCTTTAAATTATGAACTAGTTCCCCAAAGATGAAGTAGCAAGAGCTTGGGTTTCACAACTTGTTTTTCTGAGGTGAGTACATTAACCATTGAGAAAACACAAACACAGCTGAGTAGTCAAACAAAGGGATAAGTAAGCTGATGATTAAGAATGAGACATAGGAAAAGGATAGAGCTTGTTCAGGTAACAGGAATCCCTGCCCTTTAGGGCAAGGTGTTCCCTTCTGTTACAGTTGAGAGGAAGCACAGTTGATCTCTCCCCTCTCCCTCTGTAGCACTTTCTTCTCAGCGCTGCTAGACAGTTAAATGTTGAACAATGGAACACCAGCCTGGGTAGAAAGGGTAGGATACACATCCACTTTTTGGAAGCAACTAGAAACACATGTAAATAGAGAAATATGAAAAGAAATATAAAGCTACTAAAATAATGAAGTAAGGTAGTCTGCAATTGCTAGCAAGCTTGCGAATCCAGTCCCAGTTTGAAGTTTTAACGCACAGCAAGCAAGTTGCTGAGCCACAACTATGTTAGCTATACATGAGCAAAACTTCAGTGTTGGCCAAAGACCCAGACACAGATGAAGAACAGTTTTAGTTTCTTTTCCCAAGTAATCTAGTATTCTGCTAATAGTAAAAAGCATACATTTGTCCCAAACATTTTCGCAAGTGGCAAGAAATGTGATGTTCCTACTGTGTGATAACAAAACACAGGCTTAAAAAAAATATATAAAAATAAAACAAACTCACACCGAGCAGAGCATAAATGACTGACCTGATCTAATCTTCTCTGCAGCTCTGATGCAGGCTATTTACCTCCCTAAACCATCCCCAGGCACCACAGTCTGTTTTGTTTAGTATTCTAAAGCTTCAAAGTTGGCATAAGCACAAACACAGCAAAAAGAGGTACTGATTCTTTGTCTTGTAGACATTTCCAGTGTCTGTGAGTTACACTGAAGTTTTCTGTACACTGCAACTATCCATACTCTTTTATTATCTCTCCCCTATGCAAGTATGTCCTTAAGTCACAGGGTAAAAGCTGTTTAAGTGGGTTGTTCATTACTCCACTGAGCACTCCAAAGAAAGCAAGATTATACTATCACTATCAGTTTTACTACATGTGACTTCAACAGTGAGATTACAAACATCTGAGTAAGGCTACTAACCTTTACAGTTGATATCAAAGCTTATTTCTCCTTTGTCCATGGTATCCAACAGCTGTTTAACTTCTTCAGCATTTCCATTCCTAGCATCATGAAGAAGCTGCTGTTCTGCTTCTGTAGCCATCTCTAATAAGAGATATGAAAGAACAAATTTTGCAATCTCTTATACTGCTGTAAGTTACGGCTTAAAATTACATCACTTTTCCCTGTTATTTAATACTAACCCTGGTAAGAGAAAGATAACTATTCTCTCAGTGGAACACACTTAATGCGCAAGCTGTTGCAACACTCCAGCACTCAGACTATTAAGAAGCATTAAAATTCCTCATACAAAGCAGTTAAATAACCAAATATCCATGTTTTCTTGCGTCTCTATTTTCTAGGTTCTAAAGGTGGCTTGGGAGTTGAAACTCTATGCCACAAACAAGGCAAGTTTTGCTACAAGCATAACCGGTAAGCATTTGCTTTTTCCTTACAAGGCTTTCACCCTTATCCTTTAAGATTTCCAAAGACAAAAGGAAAGAAAAAAGTAACTATGTACATCCATTAGCCAAAGTATTACTTAAGAATTAATTGACAATTATTTTGGCTGCCAACCCTGGGGAACATAATGTCTTTGCATGAAGGTGTCAGATCAGTGATTAGTACCATCATCTCTTGAGCTTGGGTATCTGAGCCCCTGCAACCTCAACTTGGAGGGGAATCAGGGACTCATACAAATTTGTAGATTTGATCTTATCTTTAAAAAACACAGTAGTACAATATAAGGAAATTAACACACAACTGTAAAACATCACTAATTAGTTCTAATCCTACTATCACTCCTGAACTGCAAAGGGAAAAAATGGCATTTACATCTTTCAAAGAGGGAAGAAAACAACACTTTTTAACATAATTATACTATAGCTTTCTATTAGACAGGAAGCCTTAGACCTTTGGGCAAGCAATACTTACCTTACTTACTTACAACCCCACTTACCAGGAGTACTGAATAATACAGTTACAAGTGATGTCTTAACCAAACCTTTTCCACACTGAAATCACAATCTGAAGTTGGTTTGCTTTTTTTTTTTTTAATGCTATTACAATGGTATGAAGTTTAATAAGCACAAGCGCTGGACTCTGAAACTGGGACAGGGCAATCCTGGATGTGTGTACAGAATGGGGAATGAGATGCTGGAGAATAACAGTGTGGAAAGGGCCCTGAGGGTCCCAGTTAATGGCAAGTTGAACATGAGTCAGCAGAGCCCTGGCAGCCAGGAGGGCCAACCATGTCTGGGGGTGCATCAGGCACAGCATCGCCAGCCAGGCAAGGGAGGGGATTGTCCCGCTCTGCTCTGCACTAGGGCGGCCTCACGTCAAGTCCTGTGTGCAGTTTTAGGAGCCACAATATAAAAAAGACATTAAGCTATTAGAGAGTGTCCAAAAGCAGGCAATGAAGATGATTAAATGTCTGGTGGGGAAGCTTTATGAAGTCAGGCTGAGGTCATTTGGTTTGTTCAGCCTGGAGAAGAGGAGTCTGAGGGGACATCTCATTGCAGTCTTCCACATTCTCATGGGGGAAGGCAGAGGGGCAGGTACTGATCTCTTCACTCTCATGACCAGTGACAGGACTTGAGAAAAAAGCATGAAACTGAGTCAGGGGAGGTTTAGGTTGGATATCAGGAAAATGTTTTCCACCCAGAGGGTGGTTGAGCACTGGAACAGGTTCCCCTGACAGACTTCAAGAAGTGTTTGGACAATGCTCTCAGGCACATGGTGTGACTCTTGGGGCATCCTGCATAGCACCAGGACTGGGACTCAATGATCCTGATGGATCCCTTCCAACTCAGCTTATTCTATGATTCAACTAGACCTAGATACAGGGATGCCCTATTTAAATACACTGCTTTTAAGAGGTGACAAGAAACTATTTTAAAAACAGCTTCAAAAGACTGTGCTGCTATAGACAATTTATTGCTGTTGATACAATAGGAAAACAAGAGGCTGTCTCCAAATTTAGTGTCTCCAGTTTAGTATGTTCACCTGACATACTAGATGTACCAGATCCTGCAGTCAGTTAATGATCACACAGTTAGCTTTCCTATACTAGCAGAGGTTCTGATTGGTCCCACAAACTGTTTACACTCTGCTCTTCTGGACAGGCAGCTTCATTGCACCACACACACTGACAGCTTAAATAGATGCAGGGAGCTCTTCAACTACTGTAAGTTAAGAAGCCACTCAGCAAGAAAAGAGACAGTGAGAACACTGGGTAAGAAACAAAAGGCCTGTAACAGTGACAGATCCTGTAATATTCAAGACTGAGGCAGAAATCTAGAACAGGACAGACTGCCAAAGAGCTAACAATATACCAAGAGAGGTTTCCCTACCTTTTCCTCAATCTCTCCTCAAGAGAGAGAGAAAAACTGTTTTCAAATAATTTGACAAAGACTAAGCAAGCCCTTTCTAGTATATTTGAGAAGAACTGACTGGATCAGACACCTGCAATCTACCACAGACACATGATACAAATGCCTTCTCCAGAAGTGGTTAGTCAGCACTCTTGTTCATGCATGCTTTTCAGTTCTATCAGAAAACAAAACAAAACAGTACTAGTTCTTCTAGCAGTCCTTCGAGCCCTGAAGCTACTTTCTCCTTTAAATAAGAGTCTATCCACTGTGGAGGCAACACAGCAGAATTTATTGTTACTGGGGCAGGTATAAGTTTCCTCAGTGAATCACTTCTACCAGTGTCTAGAGAATGATCAAAATCATGTATGTTAATGTATTATCAGCCTGTAATACTATCTCTGAAGCTGAGTGATACAGTTTCAATGGGACACAGAATGCAGCACTGAGAATGGCACAAACCAAAGCTAAGAGTTAGAGCCATTTTGCTGGCTTAACCATCGTGGAGTGGGGGGGAAAGAAAAAAAAGCAAAGCTCATCCTTCATTTTCACCCCCTCTCACACAGTATTGCTTTAGCCATCTCTCAGATGAGAAACACACTCCTATCAATACCCTGTATCGTTTGTCAACATCCCACATATTTAGCAGGTACGAATAACATTGCACTTTCAACGCATTAACAACCTGCTGTTTCCATTCGATACTGATGAGAAGGAAGAAAAGACTGCTTGGGAAAGAAACCAAGATGCTGATTCAAATAAACAACTCTTGTATGCAGCAAGGCCTGTTATGTACACGAGCAGAATCCTAAACAGCTCAAGATGCACAGAAAGTTGAATCACTATATAAAATTACTTGCATAGCATTTCTACCACTGAATAGTCATAAGGTTAAAATCACTGATTTGTTTGTACTCTTACAGAAAACATTAGCAATAGAGTAACACGCATAGTAACATGGTCTGTCTGCTTCACTCGTTCAGTCCCCAAAGACCTTGCTGTTTAAGCCAAGCCTCCAATTTCAAATACACTTTGTAAGGCTGAAGCACGCAATCATGCAGAAGAATGACTGTCTGGCTATTAATCATAGGTAGAAGGAGCACTCACGTGAAAATGTTTCTACAACTGGGGCTGGAAAGTGAATATGTATGCAGTTACCCATCAGACAAATGATAAAGAATATAAAGTTTCAGCTAAGTAGCTAAATGACATGCCTAAATAAAGCTGGCAGCCAAGAGACTCTTAACAGAACCTTTTATACTGTTGTAAATCCTGTTTTAAGCAACAGGATTTGCTTTATAATGGAGATTTTTGCTTTATAATCACCAACAGAAGTTTGACTGACAAGTTTAGAGTATGGAAACAAATCAATACACGAGCATTCAAGTGCTGTGCACTTGCAACTGTAGTTTGTACACCTATACTCTCCTGCAGACAGGAGTTTATTTGGTCCCATGACCCACCATAAAGAGAGCTCTAAAATCCCCACCCACCAGTTTTGAGGCACCAAGCCAGGCCATCATACTGCGGGAAAAACTTCATAGTTTGGTTTAGAGTTATTAGCCTTAAGATACTACTGGCAAGTTAATGTATATGAACTGTGCTACCTCTATGCAAATCTACTAGCCACTTAAGAGAGAATGCATCTCTTTCAGTCCTGTTGCCATCATCACCTTATTCCATTAGTCAGCTGATACAGGTTAAATTACCTTTCACAGCCCCTAGTTATGCTTTGTGCCCTTGAATGTTTGCATGGCAGTCTCCACAGTCACTGGTACAACATGACACAACACCACAGAACATTATCTAGCATTTCCTCTGCAGCTGAGATGTGACTGTAAGGCACTTCTGTTGAACTCATTAGGACTACCAGTGCAGTACTTGACTGCTAATTGAATCTTATCCTTTAAGAAGGTATAAAAAATAGCATTGAGATGTTCCGCTTTTATCTTCTTCTATGAGACCTATGCCAGTGTGATCTTATTACGCTACTACAGCGTCTGTCTTCACACAGGGGTTGTTTCCAATACAGAGAGCACACATTACCATTCTGCCTGCACACCTGCTTAAGGAGTTTTGCAGAATATTTCAACACAAAAGGCCATCCAACTACCAATATACAAACAACCAACGGTGGTCTACAGAGACCGAAAGTGCCATCCCTGACTACGAGGCAGCACTATTCTTAAGACTGGCTTTTGCTTTGACTTCTCCTGCTGAATCCTCCAGCCATATACATGGCCCAGAACAGTGACAATACACACTAAGCAGAATATGGGTGGGTTTCACTCATGTACAGCTAGAAAAGCTGCAGAAGCAGTACTAGCACTGGCCAACTTAACATTAAGGCTCTCAGGCAGCAGCCACCGGTTGCATAGAAAGCTTTCTACTCATGACAAACAGTAAGGCAGGCAAGAAGTGTAACATTGTCTAGTATTTCAAGAGATTTCCCTCTAGCAAAGAAAATTAGATTCCTGTAGGAAAGGATGATACTCGTTCAGGAAGATTTCTTACATGTCCCAGCACGCACACGTCATAACGTGATACTTGCAAAGAAGGTGGACAAAATGCACCAAACCGCACAAACAGACAGAACCTGTCTACAAACCCACACAACACACTATACTGACAGGAACTGCTCCAAGAAGAAAGAGTGGCTGTACTAGAAGCATGAGTGATGCTATCTAAAAGTAATTGTTTCAATCTTCGGGTAAAGGGTTGTAGAAGTTAGACATGGTTCTATAACAATCTTCCTGTGAAAGCAGCACCTCTCTAAAGTCAAGATACTGTTTATTTAATAGCAATTAACACAGCTGCAACAACACATCTGCTCAAAACCACTACCGAGACAACACTACTTAAACTAATCCTCGTTCTTGGGCATCTCCTGGCTGTTTTCCGCACATATTTTAGTTCTGTTACATCAAAGACTTACTTTCAGCCCAAGCGCTCCAAATAAGCTTACCCATAGATCGTGCGAGATCTCACCTGGATCAGCAGGCAGGCACAGCCCCAAGCAGACAGAACTTCAGTAGAACCGCCAGAGTTCCCTACGTCCGCCTGGACTCGAGCGGGTCGTTCCGGTCCCGATAATGAAACACTTTTAAAGGCGAGTCAGGTTCACGCGTCACGGCAGCTGCGCTCCTTGCCTGCGGGGAAAGGTGCGCTCAGACTAGGGGCACGGGCCAGCGCCGCGCCTATTCCAGGGAGGAGAACAGCGGGAAGAGGAGGAGGAAGGGGCACCCATGCACAGAAGCAAGCGAGCACAGCCCTTCCCAAGGGCCAGAGACCACCCCGGCCCCGTCTCCAAAGCCGCCTCTGCTTCGTGCCTCGAGCCAAGCCCGGCTTTGGGCCGGCCCCTCAGCCCGCACAACGGACTCCTGAGGGGGAAAACCAGCCACACCCCCAGCCCCGAACACGCTCCCCCAGCTGCGGGGCAGAGGCGGTCACAGCAGCAACAAAGCCAACGCCGCCGCGGGAGAGCGGCGCATCCCCCACCG
>VZRN01001109.1:0-49360 GCA_013397935.1 Dasyornis broadbenti | reverse complement strand
CCACCGCCGGCCTCGCCTCGCCCCGCGAGCTGCCGCCGCCGCCCCGCGCTGTGCTGCGCGCACCGGGCGCGGGTACATGTGACCGGCAGCGACGGCCCAGCCGCTCTCCCCCGCCGCGCAGGGCGGGTGGTGCAGGCTCCCGGCGGGGCGGGACGGGACAGATCTCCGCCTGCTTGGCCGCCGCACCGCCCCCGTGACCGAGACCGGCACCGGGGCCAGCAAGGCGGGCGTCGCACCAGGGCCGGCCGCGGTGGTCCGTATCTCGCAGCCTGGCCGAAGAGCCGGGAGAGGTGAAACAAGGCCCTGCCGAGGGCGCTGCGCCAGTCCGCCCGCCCTCTGAGAGAAACGGGCCCGGACCGGGCGCATCCGGCGGTGGTCGCTCCTCCCAGAAAGGGACAGTGACCCCCCTGCGGCCCCAGGGCTGCTCCGCGGGTATTACCCTGTGCCCGCTGCTGACTGGTGTCACACACGTTTCAGTGGTGCCCAGTGACAGCACAAGAAGAAATACCCATAAACTAAAACATAAAAGTTCCACCTCAACATGAGAAGGAACATTACGTTGAGGGTGCTGGAGCACTGGAACAGGTGCCCAGGGAGGTCATGGAGTCTCCCTATACGGAGACATTCCAAACCCACCTGGAACTTGTTCCTGGGGCACCTGTTAAGCCCTGGATCCTTAAATCCAAGGGTTTAACTCAACATTCTCATGCTCTCTCTCTGTCTTAGCAAAAAGGAAAAATCCCCACAAGATGTAGTCAAGAGGTGAAAATCACGCTAAAGCTTACTGGCAACACTATAAAAATCAAATGTTCAAAAATCAACCATCTTTGGCAAAGAATGAAATACAACATAAAAATCGACATTCAATCACTTACCATAGCAGTACTCAGTGTCAATGTAGCATTTACCTAGCATCAACTTAGGCCAGCCAAGAAAACCTTGAAACTTACAAAATGCTATGTTACGCAAAAGTTCCAGGCAAAGAGAAATAGGGAAAGAAAAACAGGCAGAGAGGAAGACCGAAGGAGAGAAGAGGTCTAGAAAAACGCACACACAGAGTTGGCACCTCCTGGGACTGCAGCGGGGCCAGGCCAGGAATTCCATGCACTGTTCTAGGCTGGAACCATGTGCTAACCTCATGCTCTGCCCTTGAAACTCCATGGCCTTTCTGTGCGGCTTGGGTGAGCACCTGGGTCACACCAAGAGTCCATGAGTGACAACTAAGCCAGGCCTTGGGGTGGCTCTGGGGGCAGAGCAGAGCACAGCCTCACCTTCAGCAAAGCCCATCCGGCCCCTCCCAGCAGACACAGGCACTGCCATTCCAAAATGTTTCGAGGCATGCAATATACAGTCTCTGACAGAACTATGCGGTCATGCCCTTGCAATGTCTTGTCCAGTGCCAGTGTCCCCACAGCTGTACGATCACCAGCCCTCTGAAGCCTAAGGCCAACCCACATGGCAGCTGATTGCCAGGGCTGAGATGCCCAGCCCTAGCGGTAGCCCAGATAAGAAAGGTGTGAGAGCAGCAATGTTGGGGCAATACCGTGATGGCCTTGGCAGGCTTTTTCCAGCAGCAGTGTAGCTGAAGCTCAAGGCTCTTTAGCTCTCTGAAGGCTAACCCTATAGGTAACCCTAACCCTAGCCCTTATTAATTAGCCGAGCCCAAGACCTAGGTGGTCCAACTCTGAAAGATGTAGGAGCAGCAATGTAGGGGCCATGCTGCGATGGCCTCGGCAGTCACTTTCCAGCGCCAGTGTGCCTGGAGCTTGAGGCTCTTTAGACCTTTCAACCCTAACCCTAGGCAGAACCCTAACCCTAGTCCTAATTGATCAGCTGAGACCGATTCCAGTGTTGTCCAACTCAAAAAGATGTAGGAGCAGCAATGTTGGGGCCATACTGAGGTGGCGTGGAGAAGCCCTTTCCAGCGCCAGTGCGCCTGGAGCGGGAAGTACTGTAGATCTCTCAACCCTAACCCTAGGCATAACCCTAACACTAGCCCTAGTTAATTACGGAAGTCCAATACAAGTGTTATCCAACTCAAAAAGATGTAGGAGCAGCAATGTTGGGGCCCTGCTGCAATGGCTTGGGGAAGTCCTTTCTAGCACCCGTGTCCCTGGAGCTCAAAGCACTGTAGATCTCTCAAACCCAACGTTAGACATAATCCTAAGTGTAGACGTAGTTAATTACGCAAGCCCAATACCAGTGTTGTCCAAGTCGAAAAGATGTAGGAGCAGCAATGTTAGGGCCATGACGCAATAGCCTCAGCAGACGCTTTCCAGTGCCAGTGTGCCTACAAGTTCAGAGTCTTCAGTTCCCTCAACCCTAACCCTAGCACTAGTTAATTACGCAAGCCCGATACCAGTGTTGTCCAAGTCAAAAAGATGTAGGAGCAGCAATGTTGGGGCCATGCTGTGATGGCCGGGGGAAGCCCTTTCCAGCGCCAGTGTGCGTGGAGGTTGAGACTCTTTAGATATCTCAACCCTAACCCTAGGCGTAACCCTAACCCTAGCCCTAATTAATTAGCCGAGCACGATTCCAGTGTTGTCCAACTCAAAAAGATGTAGGAGCAGCAACGTTGGGGCCATGCTGCAGTGGCCTCGAGAGGCACTTTCCAGCGTCAGTGTGCCTGGAAGTTCAGGCTCTTTACATCTGTCGACCCTAACCCTAGGCGTAACCCTAACCCTAGCCCTAGTTAATCAGCTGAGACCAATTCCAGTGTTGTCCAAGTCAAAAAGATGTAGGAGCAGCAATGTTGGGGCCATGCTGCGATGGCCTCGAGAGGTGCTTCCCAGTGTCAGTGTGCCTGAAAGTTGAGGCTCTTTAGATCTCTCAACCCTAACCCGTGGCGTAACCCTAACCCTAGCCCTAGTTAATCAGCTGAGACCAATTCCAGTGTTGTCCAAGTCAAAAAGATGTAGGAGCAGCAATGTTGGGGCCATGCTGCGATGGCCTGGGGAAGTCCTTTCCAGCGCCAGTGTGCCTGGGTCTCAAGGTTCTTTTGATCTCTCAACCCTAACTCTAGGCGTAACTCTAAGCCTATCCCTAGTTAATTATCCAAGTGCAATACCTGGGTGGTCCAACTCAAAAAGATGAAGGAGCAGCAATGTTGGGGCCATACCACAATGGCGTCAGCAGGCACTTCCCAGTGCCAGTGTGCCTGGAAGTTGAGGCTCTTTCGATCTCAACCCTAACCCTAGGCGTAACCCTAACAGACCTAGTTAATTACCCCAGCCCAATACGTGGGTGGTCCAAGTCCGAAAGATTTAAAATCAGCAAAGTTGGGGCCATACCGCGAAAGCCTGGGTAGTCTCTTTCTAGCACCAGTGTGCCTGGAGATCGAGGTTCTTTTGATCTCTCCACCCTAATCTTAGCCCTAGTTAATTATCTGAGCCAAATACCTGGGTTGTCCATCTCCAAAAGTTGTAGGAGCAACAATGTTGGGGCTCTGCTGTAATGGCCTCGGGAGGCCCTTTCAAGCGCCAGTGTTCCGAGAATTTTTGGCTCTTTAGATCTCTCAACCCTAACCCTAGGCGTAACCCTAACCCTAGCCCTAGTTAATTACCCGAGCCAAATACCTGGGTTGTCTACCCCTGGGGGATGCAAAGCAGCAAAAGTAGCGCCATGCCGTGATGGCCTCGGCGGGCCCTTTCCAGCACCAATGTTACTGGAACTCAAGGCTCTTTAGATGTCTGAATCCTAACTCTAGTCATAATCGTAACCCTAGACCTTTTTATTTACCAGAGGTTAGTACCTGGCTTGTCCAACTCCGAAAGGTGTAGGAGCAGCAATGTTGGAGCCTTGCCATGATGGCCTCGGCAGGCCCTTTCCAGTGCCTGTGTGCCTGGAGCTTGAGGCTCTTTAGGTCTCTCAACCCTAACCCTAGCCTCTGATCACAGCTTGGCAGTCCGCCAGAGGGCTCGTCACTATAGGTGGCAAAGATGAGAAAGGGTGCAGTTTGCAGTTGAGGCACCTGTTAAGCCTTGGATTCCTAGATGCAGGGGTTTAACTCAAGGGTCTTTTGCTCTCTTGTATCGCAAATGAGAAATCCTTGTTAGATGCAGTCGTGAGGTGAAAGTCACATTAAAGCTTGCTGACAAAATTGTCAAAATGAAATGCTAAAAAAGCAATCATCTTTGGCAAAGGATGAAATACAACATATAATTCAACATTCAATCACTATCCATAGCAGTACTCTGTGTCAGTGTGGCATTCACCTAGCATCAGCTTGGGCCAGCCAAGAAAAACCTTGAAACATACGAAATGCTATGTTCCCCAAAAATTCCAGGCAAAGAGGAATAGGGAAAGAAAAACAGGCAGAGAAGACAGAAGGAGAGAAGAGATCCAGAAAAACACACACATAGCTACCATTTCCTAGGACTGTAGCAGGGCCAGGCCAGGAACTCCATGCACTGTTCTAGGCTGTGACTATGTGCTGACCTCATGCTCTGCCCTTCAAATCCCACGGCCTTTCTGTGCTTGCCCTTTAGGTGGGACTGCCGGTGGCAGTCAGTGCCCAGATGAGCACCTGGGTCACACCAAGAGTCCATGAGTGACAGCCAAGCCAGGCCTTGGGGTGGCTCTGGGGGCAGAGCAGAGCACAGCCTCACCTTCAGCAAAGCCCATCCGGCCCCTCCCAGCAGACACAGGCACTGCCATTCCAAGATGTTTTGAGACATGCAACATACAGTCTCTGACAGCACCCTGCGGTCATGCCCTTGCAATGTCTTGTCCAGTGCCAGTGTCCCCACAGCTGTATGATCAACAGCCCTCTGAAGCCTAAGGCCAATCCACATGGCAGCTTGTTGCTGGAGCCAAGGTGCCCACCGCTATGCCAACTGCGCCAGGTGACCCAGACTTGGCAGGAGGGTTGGGCTAGCTCTCTCCAGAGATCCCTTCCAACCCTTTGTTTCTTCTGAGTGCCTTTTGCTGCCATGGCCTGGGCTGTGGGTGTGCCCCTTTGCTTCTCCTCTGCCCAGGGAGCACCCTCGGCAGGGGCAGGACAAGGTGGGGAAGTGGAGGCGGGGACGCAAAGGCACCAACAGCATTCAGAAAGATGAGGGGACAAACCGGCCTCAAAGATGACACTAGGAGGATAGTTTGTCATCAGAGGGGAAAAAAGGGTCTTCTTGGAAATCACTTTGGTAGCATACAGAATTGTGCTGCAGGTGAAAAGAAATTGTGAATACACACACTGCTTCTAAGAACAGCACAGCCAAAAGCAAATTTCTCTAAAAGAGCGAAATTTCGTGCTACCAGGGACAAAATGTGAAGTGCTCACTTTTTTCAAGGCCCTTCGGTCCATCACTCCTTCCCTTCTCTTCATCCTACCCTTATTTATTCCTCATTACACCTTTCACCTGAAGAGCTGGAACTTTGTTATTTCTGCCTTTAGCATACGAGAGGGGTTTTGCATTTTGAAAACACCCACAATGCCTTTGAAATCCTGCAAGAATTTATTAAGGGCGCAGAGATGTGCAGTGTTGTGGCATGACCAAGTCTGCGTCATATGCAGAAGGAGCACTGAAAAGGCAAGGCAGGAGCCACAGGTGCCACGAGAACTATCACAGAAGATTAGGATGAAAATTCTGTTCCAAAAATGGGCAAGTTTAAACTTGAGCAATTCTTGTGAAACTCTTCAGACATAAATAATGAGGCAAGCTTTGTTTTTCTGTGCTGTTTATAGCTACATATATTTTTAATGTTTGAAGAATGACATACCAAGATAAGGAAAGAAACAGTTCCACACCTGCAGAGATAACACAAATGTATCATTTTTGGACTTCTGCTGCCTTTTGTTACTTTTAATTAGTTTATTTTACTTAAGAGATCTGCTTCCAGGAATGCTTTAATAATAACTATATAATACCTGACAGGCTTCAGGGAAGGATCATGTTGACTTTCTTTCCATGGAACCAGGTCTTCAAGTTGCTGTCCTTCTTTTCAAAGCATGAGCTGTGTCATCCCCACATACCTTTTCCTTTATTTCTTCCTCTTGCTTTTGACTTTTGAGCCATCTTTCCCAATGCCATAACTGCTTTAAGAAATCTCACAATAAAACCTTTTCCTATTTTGTATTGTATTTTGCATACCTAAATATAAAATAAAAAATATATATATTATCACCTCATATTTCTTACAAATTTTATAATGAAATAAAGGTATTGTCACCTGCCTACTCTATAACCCTTTGCAATGCAACACAGAGTTTACAGTTCAGTTTCACACTTTGGCCAGTCAGTGCAGGGTTTTTCTCTGAATCTGAGTAAGAAAGGCCTGAAAACAAGTAACTTAATAAATTTCATGTTTTAAAAAAACAGAATAAAGAGCAACAGAGATAGCAACTAAATCAGAAGCCATGATATCCACATTCCTGCAGCATTGGATTGACCCTGGATGGACCTCTCCTACAGCAGGCTGCACAGACCCCATCTGTGGAGAAAAGCTCCTCTTTGGTTGAGATATTTTAGTTTTTCTTACAAGAAAACAGCTATTCATGAAGGATGTTCACAAGAGAGGTTCACTCCTTGCTACGCTTCTAGATAAAGGCAAGACCATGCAGGGGGTGGAATTGCCTACACTCTGTGCCAAGGAGCTGGTGGAGTTAATCCTGCTTCCACGGGTTTTGTGCACCACAACCCAGGCCTGGAGGCAACACAGCACAGACCTGGGGCTGCTCCAGTTAGCTGTACTGTAAATCACTGACTCCTGGATGTACAACGCTCTCCTGGCCAGATCACCACACTCCTCCTGCTTCTAGCATCTTCAAAGAATGTATATTTTTCACTCATGTTTTGCCTCCTTGCACATCCCAGAGTAATAAAGACCCAGTGCCTTTTGGACTTTGAAGTGTGGAAATGAGACAAAGAGTGTTGCTGATAAATTTTGTTCTAAGTGTCTCTTTTCTGTTTTTTTTTCCTCATGTCTTTCCTTTTTCAGATAACCTGCTGAAATTAGTGACTCAGAAAGCATAAACCATGTCCCATCTGAGGGCTGAACACACTGACAAACAGAGTTGTACAGAACTCACTGAACTGTTTTGTCTGTGATTTTCACAGTATAGTATTTTTTATATCCTCTCAGATTCTGTGATGGGGCAACCTTTATTGCACTGATACCTTCCTCTTCAGACTAGAGCATACTGGTCAAATTTGAGATATATGACTGGACAAGGGAGTGCACACAGGGAAATGGGAAGTGGAAGTGAAAGTAATAAATGATACATGATGGGTTGGATTTTTGTTTTCACACAGTAACATTTTAAATGACTGCACGTTTGTTAGCTGACCAGCAGTCCTAAAAATTTGTCCCTTAGCAGCCCTGGTGTATTTCTTGAGGAATCTGCTCCCTAACTCTGAAAAGCAGTGCAGCAAGCACAGGTCCTTGCCATATTTCTATACTGATTTTATTTACTAGTCTGGCAAAAGACAGACACAGGAGAATTAATTCATATGCTGACAGTCTCAAATGTGATTTTTGTGGATCTCTCTGGATTACCAAGAGCAACTGCCAGTGAGTGATCAAAGCAAACGTTCATGTTGTTCTGAATTGCCTGCAATAGGAATTTTTGCAGATGCGAATCTGTTGCTGAAATTTCTTTCATAGTTTGCAAGAAATAACCATATAATGTAGTGAATTTGTGGATGGTGTGAGCTGGATTGCCTCCTGAAATGAGAAATGCTTTTTGCTGCTCAAAGCAGTGCTGAAGCAAACTCAGGCTGTTTCTGAGGTATTCCCTAGAAGGGGAAAAAAAAATCCTATAAGAGAGAAGAGTTCCTTTTAACATGCCCATTTTTATCTGAATGCAGGTGTGGCAGGAGAAAATGTGAGAATTCACTCTTAGTCCACATCTCCCAGGAGGCTCCTAAAACCTGCTAGTAGTTACTTCATAGAAAAGCTTTTGGATTTCTGTAGCTGTGCGGAAGGCAATTGCA
The DNA here is from genome assembly GCA_013397935.1 of Dasyornis broadbenti. Lineage (NCBI taxonomy): Eukaryota > Metazoa > Chordata > Aves > Passeriformes > Dasyornithidae > Dasyornis > Dasyornis broadbenti. The sequence goes on along the minus strand of VZRN01001109.1, from coordinate 41,429 downwards.
CCCTGCTATAGCCAGCACAAAATTGGGTTGTGGCTACATGAGAAGAAACATTTTTAACTAAGTTCTTAAGTCACCTGTACATATGCTTCTCCTTAGTCTCACCAGACATGTAGTTCTGGACCACAAATTAGGCTTGTTTAATGCACTTTCTTGCTCTTGTGACTGAATCAGTTTGGTTTGGTTTTAGTTCCAAAATGATAAATCAGCTGCATGTGGAGAGTTTATACCTGTGAACCTTATAGCTAATTAATGTCAGTTTAGACCACAATCTAGTAAAATGCATCACCGTGGAACTGACATCAGCTGAACTACTTTGTGTTCAGATGGATATATGCTCATTATTGGATGGCCCAGTTAAGATTTCTATTATAGAATGAGCTTTCCACTGAATGTAGAGTGGAATTAATTGGAGCATTAGAGAAAATTTAGTGTTTTGTTGGTAGGTAACTATAGCAAAATGTTCTCCCTGAGCTATTCTTAAGACACTACTGGAAGAGTCTCAGTAGAAGAAAATCCTGCCCAAAACCAGAGTCCAAAACCAAAGGCATTAATCAGTAGTACATGACATTGTGCTTATTTGCTCCCAATCTTCCTCTTTTTTTTATTGTAAAACAGAAATTGAAAATGCATCATATTGTTTGAACTGCTGTATGCAAAAGAAAGCAGGGCTATGGATATTTTACTCAAACTTTAATTCTTCTGTATTTCTTAGTTCTGTGTTTTTCACATATTTGTGATTCAATCCTGATTGAATTATTTGTATCTCATTTAAGCTTTTTGTGCTCTAGTATTAGATTCTAGTTGCAGAAGGGAATGAGTAATTACCCAGTGTATTATCTTGCTCTGACAAGACAGAACAAAGAATTTGAATTCAACGTAGCAATTTGTACTGCTTCCTGACCTCAGGGTCTTCTTTGGCTCAACTGATTTGATTTGACCTTTAAATGTTTTTCTTTGCCACCTTGTGGTTCACAAAGACTGAGCTGATGGATCAAAGGTTAGACTTTGAAACCATTTTAAATATCAAAGGTAATATATTGCTGTGAAGAGTATAATTTTGTGAGATGCCTCACCACAAAGAACAGCGAAGTTCAGTTATGTACTAAAAGAATACCTCAAGTAGTTTAGTAAACTCTGCTGTGCTGTTATCCTTCGTTTGAAAGCTGTGGATATGTATTTCATATCTGCTTTAGTACAATGTTTGTCTCAGACAGACAAAGACGTTAATTATCTGGTAAATTCTCCTGTGCACCATATCAGTTCAGCTACTCTATTAATTTCGTATACATAAACATGCTGGAGATTCATTAGCCACATTTATCTCCATTTCTATTTACTAAGGCTTGTCACAAACAAAAATGACAATGGAAGGAAATTAGCAAGTCCTCTGAAATCTGTCAGAGATGTCTACAGTCCACACAGTTTTTGTGATTTATTCTTTGTGCCTCCTGATCTGGAACAGTTTCTTCCTGGCCCAATAGTAGATTGCTGAAGTCTTTCATATCAATGCTTTTATATGACTTATAGACAACAGTAATAAAAAATGGCAATAACATTTTGGAGTTATTTAATAACAAAAAATGTGTATAGTAAAGTCACTTGTTCAGCTAAGTCAAAACTAGCAACTTATAAAGCACAAGCACCATACAGAGATTGCTGTCAGAAAGTTTCAGTCTTGTCATAGTTCTCTCTTTAGATTTAGCAGGCAATTTAGTATTAGGATGAACAGATGGAGCACCATCTTTTCTAGGTCCTTATGGATTAAAGCTTTCAGTTATGTTTTAGTCAGAAGGCAATTGTCTAAACAATAAGCTCTATGTCTCTCTCTTTTAAAATTAACTGGAATACTTAACTTTGTCTGATAAAATGCGCATTTTTGTCATGTTCTGAGTCTGGGTATATTCTTTTTATTATCATTTCAAAAATAATTAAATCAAGTCTGTCTGTGACACTGAAGACAGTCTTCTATTCACTCTCTGAAACAGTTTCTGCAGAACCACAGTGCAACCAGTAGTTCTCCATCCAGAATATATGTAGTTGATAATACGGTACTAGTTTTGTCCCTATTAAATTGCATCCTGGAATTTATTTATTTATTTATTTATTTATTTATTGGTTGTTAGTTCATTTTGATTTTTGTCTTATCTCTGGAATGCCTATCTTGATTGCCACAATCACTCTAAAGCCTAATCCTGTTCTCTGGAACACATGCAAATTCTGTGTGTTTTCGAGAAAGGCAAAACAAAGCTTACCTTGACTTCTTCCCAACTGTGTCAGGATAAAATCACACTGAGAGAAGACATGAAGTATAAAAACTGCAAAAACCGTGAAATCCATGCTTTACATGCAAGCAAGATCTTTACCGATCAGTGCTGTCTCTAAAACAGATGCCTTAAATTTGCCAAAGTTAAATAAAATAATAGATTTCTAGAACCCTAATGAAAACTGCTTGGAGTACATGTTACTCTTTTAAATAAATTTTAAAGGAAATTGTGTCCTTATGTCCATTGTTCATTCCGAGTGTCACAAATGCAAGGTGAAAACGGCTGTATCAGTAAAATCCTCACTGAAACAGAACTGCTTACACACTTTAATTTAAAAATAGGATGTAAGGAATAAGGGAAAAGCATTTTAAATGATGACTATAACACAGCTTGAGCGGCAATAAGGCACACGATCACACCGTCTGCCGTCTCCCCCTGTCCCTCCAGCGGAAGGAAGAGCGCCCAGCGTCACCACTACGGCTGCGCACACGGCCCGGTGCCGGGCTGCTCCCTGTGTTTTTCCTTCCTTCTCATTCCCTTCCTCCTCCTCCTTCCCTCCAGTCCCGATGGCGGCGAGTGACACGGGAAGAGCCCAGCAGCAGGTGAGCGGCAGAGGGGGCGAGGGGGTCTGCGGGGAAAGCGGTGACTTCAGAGGGCTCCTGGTGAGCCCCGGCCCCGTGAGCGGCTCCATGGCCGTGGTGGCAGGTTAGCACCGCCGACCCACTTCAGGTGTTTCATTTCCAAGTGGAAGGCACTTCTCCGGTTTTTCTTTATGGGAATTTGCTGAGTATCCGCTCATCCCCAGGAAGAGCTTAGTGCCAAGCCCTCGGGGTCTTTCCCCTGTGGGGGTCCGCCCCAGCCGGGAGCAGCACCGGCTGGGAGCTGCAGGGAACGTGTTGGCATGTGCTCCCTGTCACTTTGCTCACCTTGTCACTGCTGAGAGTGACGGATTATCCAGAGAAGTTCAAAAGCTGGTGTGTGTGAGAACTGAGCAAAGGTTATTTACAAAATCATAGAGTCAGGTAGGTTGAAAAATACCTTTGAGATCATCGAGTCCAACCTGTGATGGAGCACCACCATGTCAACTAGACCAGGGCACTGAGTGCTGCATCCAGTCTTTCTTTACACACCTCCAGGCATGGTGACTCCATCACCTCCCTGGGCAGCCCTTTCCAATGTTTAATCATCCTTTCTGTGAAGAAATTCTTCCTAATGTTCAATTTAAACCTCCCTTGGTACAGCTTAAGTCCTGTGGATGACGACTGGATCCCCAGTACTTAGGGCCTTCCATTGTAGTGAATCCTGTCACATTTGTCAGTAAAATGTAGAAAAGCAAGACTTCAAAAAAAAGAAAAAATGATTGGCACACAAGGTTGTGTAGACTTTATGAGGAGGTTATTTACTTTTGCATTATTTTTCAGATTGATGAAATTGAAGCCCTTTCATCTATCTATGGTGATGATTGGTGTGTTGTTGATGAAGATGAAAAAATCTATTGCATTAAGATTAGTGATTGTCTGGATCAACCAAAATGGACCCTCTGTTTGCAGGTATAGTGGTGGTAAGGAGTTTGAGACAGAATTTGCTGTTGGACTGATGCAGATGAAACCTGTTAAATATGGTTTATTATCTACTCAGGTGGATTAAGAAGCTTTTAGATTGGAATCTATGATAAGACTTTTCAGTCATACTTCCTGTAACAGATCAGTATGCTTGTGATATATTCAGTAGTTGTATATCCTAATTCCACACCTGACCAAAACATTTCAGTGTATTTCACCAAAGATTAATTTCTGAAATGTTTCTTACATCGATTTTATGTCTCAGTGAATCTGCTGCAGTTGCTTCTAGATTTGCTTTCTGGAAAGTATAGAGACAAAATGAAATTTGGATCAACTTAATTGATCCAACTCCTTACTTTATGTTTTCAGAACTGAAAGCAGTAAGTTTACATAGTGAGAAACACTGAAGTGTCTGCTTAGGGAAGTGCGCTACCACTTATTTAAGTCCAGTAACCATTTGTGCAGCTTATTTCATTTTTTTTCTGTACTTTATTTTGCATCCTTATAAATTGCCCCATAAAGCATAAGTATGTGTTACTGTTACTGGAATTTTAAATGCAGATATTCAGTTGTTCTTGTAATTCTGTAACAACATACCCAACTGTTTTCTTTATTTGTAACACTGATTGTAGTCCTAGTGCTTAACGTCAGAGTCCTTCAGTAAACCCTAGCTAGCTGAGAGTAGTCCAATGAATGCATTGGACTAATCACCTGAATTTCTTCCAGGTGATTTTGCCACCGGGATATCCAACTGCAGAGCCACCTATTTATCAACTAAAGTAGGTGAAGTTTTGTTGCAAACATTTGTGTTTTCTGAATTGCCACTGTTACTGGTTTACCATGTAAGTGGAAGTTTAGTTAAAATACTCCTTGAGTTAAAGTATACCAGCAATGGGGGATGTTTCCAGCAAGGATATTCTATTCTTTATCCTGCTTTTTGCACATTGTTTACAGCTGCATCTTGATGGTTGGCAAAGTTGTATTTTCAGGGTGTTCATTGCACTTGTTTGGGAGTGTTAGAAGCAGAATTTTCATTGCATTTCTTTTCATTCTAGTGCCCCTTGGCTTCGAGGACAAGATTATACAGAACTAGCAAATAGCTTGGAAGAAATATATGTGTAAGTTCAAGACTGTGGAATATATAAAAGAGACAATGCGTTTTCAGTTTCTATCTGTCCTGCTCTTGAATGTTAACACAAAGGATGTGTACATTTATTTGTGTCTTAGAGCATAAGTGGTATAACAGTTTTTTTTTAAAAGCTAAGGGATCTGGAACATCGTTGACTGTTTATTATCACAGTGTGCAGCTAACAACAAGGCATAAAGAATGCATGCAAATAAACAGCATTTAGAAATACTCAAATTACGTGGTTTTGAATTGCAGTGAAAGTGGTGTAGAAAATGTAGTAATTTTATATGGCTTGTTTATTTCTTTCAGATCCCAAAGATAATATAAAAGAAATAAAAACATAAGGAAGCACAGTCATGCCCCAGATAGTGAAATCTGAGCATCTTGCATAAGCAATGTTTTTTTAATGCCATAAGGAAGCGAGCACTTAGCTTGCATAAGGGCTTTTTACTTTGATTAAGTGGGTTTCTTAGCTAATTAAGCAACAGATCATTTAAGCAAGTAAAATTTAATTTGAAGTGTTAAAATGCATGAGGATTTTAAGTGAAGAGTTCTGTGTGATCATATTAACCATAGTTGTTCAGTGGAGCAAAAAGGACAGAGGTTATCCTTAATGCTGTCCAGATTCAAAGGATTTGATGGAGTCTCTATCACAGGTAGAGCGGCTGTCGGTGGTTATTTAAATGACCTGAGCATCTAACACTGGTTGGCACATTAGGACTCTGAGCATCGTTTTTGTTTCCCCACCTCTACAGTCCTGTAGGCTGTCAAATTGGGCTGGTTCAGTCCCTTGCAGCTCCCTGTTGATGTTAGCTGCTAGTCAGAGCCCTCGCTGGTCTACTCTCACTTTTGTTGGTTCAGCAGGAAGTGAAAGCATTTGTACTTTAGGCCATATATGTCATTTTGGACTGTTTAAAAACCTGGAGAGGTTACTGATGTGCACAGTATTTGTGAAAGCCTTTTATCCCTTCCATGTCTGAATGGTTGCCAGATGAACGGAGATACTCTGCATCATTTACATTGTGTTTGACCAGGTTTCCAGTCCCTAGGGATCTAAGTTGTAAAGGTCTGCAGTCTAAACCAACATGAACTATACTCTCAATTGCTATGGAAAAAATGGATAATTATGGATTGTGAGTCTGTTTTGGGAGATGCAAAGTGTAATTTACAACTATTCAGAAACTATAGCTGGGTGATAGCTGGACAAATTGCTGTTTACTTACGTAAAACAGGGAAATTTTAATCTCTCATTCCATCACTGAAAAAAAAGACTTCTGTATGATAAGCTATGTGAAATCAGGGTGTTGAATGGTTCTGGAGTCTTGTCTGGATTTTGAAGTCAGAGCTACAAGTTTATAAAATCCTTATTGCTGCCTGTGTACTTTTCTTATAATATGTACGTTTATTTGAATTTGATTGTGTCCAGCAGTACTGCTGCACACATTAGGCAAAGCTTAAAGATTAATTTTGTCACTTACGTGGTGCCCAGATGGTGGCAGTAAGAATAAAATGAATGAGAAACTATGAGATATCTACGGCCCTAAATCTTTAGTTTTGTTTCTTAGACAAATATGCCCAGTTTATAAATATTATAACCACTTGAAATGTGTTTTGATGCTGCACATAAAGGAGGCATTTCTTAACTCCTAACATGCATATGTAGAACGTGTTCATCTCATCCTCCCCCAGTACCTCAATACACACCTGTGCCCCCTGAGTGAAGCCTCCTAGACCTAAATCTTTCTCTCTCTGTCCTATAGCACTGCCTATTACCTAAACTGTAGTGTATCATTCCAATGCTCCACTGACCTACTATCATAGTCCACCGATATGTATTTCACTCAGTGAGGTACTGAGACAGAACTTTATGCAAGCCTGCCTAAGCTCTTTATCTCACTAGCTTGTGTTTGATTTCTGTGTGTCTGAAATCTGTATGTATTTGATGTACTTTCCAAGTGAAATCTGCAAAAGTGATTCTTCATTTACCACGAGTTTTTACTTCCAGACAGAACCTTGGTGAAAGTATACTGTATTTGTGGGTGGAGAAGATACGAGAAGTTCTGATAGAAAAGGCACAGTCTTCAGATCCAGGTACTTCAGAAAATACATGGGATTTTCATTTTCCTTCTTGTTTCACTGTAAAGTAAGATTTCAGTACAAGTTAGTTTATGCCCAATTTTGAATTGGATATAAATATCAGAGAACAGTCTCCAGTGGCATGGCTTACTGTTTTACAGTGGTAGCTTCCCTTTTTAAAAAGCAGTAGGGTAAAGAAGGTGGGGGTGGCCTCTGAACTGGAACAAGGTCCTCAGTTCTCTCAAGAATGAAATTATGTGTATGAAGGGACAGTGCTGCCCACAGGTGCATTATGCATTGTCTTCCATTCTGCAAGGGAATTATTCAAATCAGTAAGTAATTTCTGGTGTTGAGTGCACTGTTGGAGGATTTGGATTCAGGAGAAGATAAACTTCAGTGGAGTATGCAGAAAAATGACCGAGTATTCCATCATTTTACTTTTTCATCCTTACATTCATTTTACTGTATTGGGATGAGAAGTACAGACCTGCAGTGATTTTTCTGCTGTTATTCTTATAGAGTTTGTGCAAATTTACAGCTCTTCTTTCAAAAAATGGTGGGGAGGTTTTGTAGATTAAAATGCAAAACTGCTATGAAATGTGTAGGTGACATGCATGCATGCACATATGGCAAAAGGAAACAGAACTACTTTTCTCTGTTGGGCTGTTATTTCAGTCCTGTGAGGAATAAAAGATGGAAGAGGAAAAAAAGTTTTATTTTCAGTGTTGTTTCATGGTAAGGTCCAGTGTTAGTCTTTCAATAAACTGTGCATTTTGTTGCTACATCACAAGCATTGAAGAAGTTGTTTTTCATTGATGTGGCTAAAGGAGTGGACACTGAGAAGAGAAAATTTTACTGACAAAATTGGAAGTTTGGCTATTTTGACCACAACCTTATGGCTTCCATCTAATGATTTTCTACACCTTTTGAACATGCTTTATCACCCCTCTGTTTTTTTAGTGAAAATACATGTTTTATAAAGACTGCATCAGAAGCACATCATAGGCCCTCTAAATAGGAATCAGACTGTGATACATTAATTTGGCTCTAAATCCAGATGCCAGAATGATGTATATTTCCTCCTTTGTTACTGCCTATTATTCTATGGATGTTCTATGTGTGTAGGAGAACAGGATTTTGAGAATCCCAGAATACTTGAAGCATGTCAAGAGAGATGTTTCAAATCTAATGATTTTATAACCTCATGAAGTGGCATTGAGCAGCAGCTCTGCATTTTTCCCCAAATGACCAGTAAATGACTGGAAGTTTTGTGAAGCATCAGCTTAATTTGATCCCTAAATTTAGATTAAAGTTTGGATTTTAAATGCTTAATGGAAATAATAAACATTATTGGTTTTTTTTTCTTAGAAATACTGTTACTTAGTACTGAAATGGAAGATCTTATGCAAGGATCCTGTAGCATATTGCATTCATTCCAAATATCCCATTTTTAATTCTCAGGAAGTTTTTAGTTAATACTGGGCTGAGTACTTTTGGGTTTTGTTGTAATTAATGTTATTATTCTGCATTTCATAATTTTTTGTGTTAAACTGTTTTGAACTGAGAAGTCAGAGACTTTTGAGAAAAGGAGTTTGAAATTTTGTTTTGTTTATCTTCCAAAAAAGGTGTAATAAATTCTACTACTTGTACCTTGATAGAACCAGATATTAAGAAAACCACTGAAGAAGTTGATGAAGATGATGGAGATGACTTTTTCCTAGACTACCAGCGCATTCAGGAAGATCAAATGAAAGTGTTAAATTACATGACATCTGAAAGTCAGGAAGGTAAAAAATATGCTCTTGTTAATTCTGTTAAAATAATTTAAAAGACACCTGAAGATTCTGCTTTTTGACTCAGCTTTAGAGTAAAATTAGTAACAATAGAATTATAATAGTGTTTAATAACAGTCATTAAAAATGCAACATATTTTTGGTGGGTTTGTATGTCATTTCTGTACTTCTCTTTAACAAGTCCCTTTTTTCAAAGCTGAGACCTTCTTTACTTTGTAGGCACATGCATTGTTTCTGTACTCTTAAACGAAAAGAAACACTCCTTTCTTTGTGACACATAGATGAAGAACTGCCACCCATACATCATGGAAACCCAATCACAGATCGAAGGAGCACTTTCCAGGCACATCTGGCTCCAGTGGTGACAACCAGACAGGTTTGTAGAGATCAGTTCTTCTCTTTTTGCCTGTACTTTGAGCTTGACGAAATACTACTGAAATATTTGGTATTTGCCAAATATGTTTGTCTGTCTGCCCGTGCATCTTTCTGTGTTGATATTTTCTAAGATATATTTTATTTGAGGTGATTTTTTGTCGGTTAAATTTCTTCAAGAAGAATTGGAAATGGCACAGTATAGCTAAGGCAGATACGAAATTTATCTATTGATTACTCCTCAGAGACATTTTTTTTTTCAATGGAAGGCAATTTCCTTGCCAGGCATGCTTTCTCAAGCTTTCTCAACTTCACTAATGTTTTGTATTATGTACTAAAATGATGTCTTAATCAAAAACTCTTCTTTTGATAGACCCTTGGAAAGGGTTGAAAAATTGTTAGCTTGTTTACTTAGAAACGTATGCTGAACTGATACTGGTAAATGTTTTGAATTCGGTACTTCTTAAGAGCAAAGAGATAGATGTAATGACAATATCTGTTTCTGGGAAATACTGACACTTTCAGATCCCTAATAGGACATTTTCTTTTTTTACTGTTCTTTCTGTCAAGTGAAAAAAAGCGTGTTTGAGGGAAAAGGAAAAACGTGGAATGCAGTAGGCCTTTCTAAACATGATGTTTTTGGGAAATGGGTGAAAAGCAGCACGTAATGGGAAAATGTATGTCAAGCTGTGTTCTATTCCAGCATAATTTTGCAGTTGAAAAAGTAAGCCGGTGTAATTGACACTTAGTACCGATAAAAAATATTTTCTGGATTGTACTGTTTCCTGTTTAATAAAGCAATTTGACACTTCTACATCTTGAGCAATAACATGAATGTGCAGTGTACAAATTCAAGGGACAAGCTGTTTTCGTTATCCCAGAAAAATTGCTTAATACAAGCATGAGGGTACTGAGAAGGTGCTTCTTGAGTTATCACACAGAATATTCAGTTAATTTTATGTCAAAGTGTAAAATTGTTTCATTGTAGTGCTAAGAAGAAGATGCTTGTTTAGCAATGATATTGAGAGGGTATGTTTGAAATCCCTGTTATAAAAGGAAGGATTTTTTCTGTTGTTTTTTATAGGTAAAAAGAGTTCTTGAAAAATTATATGAGAACAAGAAAATTGCAAGTGCCACCCACAACATATATGCTTACAGGTGAGACACAAATAGTGATTTCTTTTTTTTTTTTTTTTTTTTAGTGTTCTTTGACAAATGAGTGCAGGACATGAGAAAGAAATTCCTTCCTATTAAATTCTTTGCTATTAATAGAAATTCCTTGCCCTTAGATCTTTAAGGGAATCGGTTTCTTATTTGTATGGTAAATGTTGCAGGTATTATTTTGAATTTGAGGTCAAGAAAGTAGAACATACAGTAGGAAATAAGACAGTGAAGCAGCATTAGGAATAGAAAAAAAAAGGTAGATTTGAACATGTATTGGTATACTTTGTGTAGTGTGTCTGAGCATGGAAATGCTACATCATCCTGAACTAAATGTGTTTTTAGTTGGGTGAAGTAACTTCTTTTTCCCCCCCAACCTTATATTTAGAAATAGCTGAAAATGTTCAGTTGAAATAAGAGTCAAATCAGAAAGCCTGATGCAGACATCTGGCATACGAAGTTTCAGCTGAAATACGAGAAACTTCAGGTATTATGAGAAACAGGTGAAAATGAGTTTGGCAGTCATCTGCCTCTGGCAACTGTTGTGAACATAGCTTATGTGAAATGAATTGGTCTCAGTCCAGATAGCAGTGTAGGTTTTCTGAGGAATGTAAAGGGAGCCCTTTCATTCCTGGAGGAACCAGTCATCTGAAAAAGCACATACAGATGCTGATCCATTCATGCCCATTCTGGTGTGATCCTAATCAAACATGAAATGAGAACAAGCGAAACCTTATTTTACCATAAAGTAAAAGCTTCTACCTAAGTAACTGTAAAGAGGGCATTTCTGTTCCTACAGATGATGATCTGTCTTCTTTCACTCACATTATCCAAATCCACTTCCAAAAAAAAAGAAAAAAAAACAAACCCCCAAAAATCCAGAACAAGCACATACTTAGAGCATCCTCTGTCATCTAGAGCTAGAAGCCTGTTTCTCATGTGTCACCTGTAACTAAGTTCAGAAGTTAGGAAATAAGTTGGTAACAAACAGTAGACCTCTGAGCATTACTTCTGGAAAATTGGACTGGGGCAGCTGTCCTTTTTATGAAACAATACACCCAAAAGTTTACTGCAGTGCCCCCTGAGGAAGGAGATGACATGGAGAATCCAAAGGCAAATTTCTGTAATAGTTTATAGGTCTGCTGAAATACAGACCTAACTAATTATTCATAATGTTTTTGTCCAAGTTCTCTCAACTTCTAGGTTTATACCGTAATTTGTATCTGTATCTGGTAGAATTGGTTTCAGCTAGATGTAATTATTAGGCTAAAAACCTGGGTATTCTTCCTTTTAAGGACTTTAAAACAGTAATGACTCTGAATTTAACTAAAGTAGCTGAAGTGGCTAAAGTCTGTGTAAAAGCTTCTCAAAACTTATTCTACTGTACAGATAAATATTTGTGGTTTACCCTATGCCTCATCCTGTTTTCATGTAAATGTCTTTAGTAGAGAATTGATACACGTGTATGAAAGATCTCTGAGACTTTATTAATCATGTAGAAATGTTAGTTGATTGACATTTTTAAAATCTATTTTATCTTATTTTCTTTTTCTTTTAAAGAATATACTGTGAAGATAAGCAGACATTCCTACAGGATTGTGAAGATGATGGAGAGACAGCAGCAGGTGGACGTCTTCTTCATCTTATGCAGGTTGTAGAAGTTGATCTTTTACTTCTGGAAATCTTGAATTTAAATTGATTTTAAAAATCACTACAATGTAAATAAGCTTGTAGAAGATTATTTTAATTTTTACTCTGCTGGCAACCAGACATATGATTGCTTTCTCAAGGTGAAAAGAATCACACAGACTATAGCACTTTCAAGTCTCAGATCATAGAAACAAGTCATGTTCCATAGGTGGCAGTAATAATTTGAATGGGTTAAAAGATAACTAAGTTTTAATTGCTATGCTTCCTGTGTGGTGTAAGGTACACAGAAAATAAAGACTGGGAGAAGCTGACTGTCAGAATATACAGCTGACCTGTGCACAACCTTTCATGTGGTTTCCTTGAGTAGATGTAAAAAAAAGACACCTATATATGAACTTGCAGAGTAGAACTTCAAATACAAAAGGTAGTGGGAGTGAAGGAGTTAAGTTGTTTTGATAATTTAGTCTGTTTTGTTATGTTGTTTCCTGTTCTGGGTCCTTAGTCCTCACATTCACATATATCTTAGTCTTCAAGTGTTGGAATAATATTCAGCAAAGGTGCTACCAAATCTGAGTTGAGATTGATAAATTTTGGTTCATGATGCAAGCCCTAGTAAAACCATAATTAAAATGGCACAGCTACAGGGAACAGCTGGGTACATCTTAATGTTGTACTTCAAGTCACTTAACTGTGTGAGCAGACAAAATATGTTTTTTTATTTTTAGATTGCCATCCCCTTCACAACAGGAGTTTTGTTTTACTTGTCCTTTCCTTAATTGAATATGCTATTGCTTGATGTGTTGCACTTTTATTCCTGGAGATTGTTTTACCCTCCCAAGCTTGCTTTTTTTTTCTCCTGAAAAAAAACATAATTGATGGAAATATTTGACTTTTTTTTTTTAACTTTTTCAGACTTCCTAAATAACTCAAACCAGACTTGGGACAGTTAAATAAATAAACAAACTTAGGTTATGTAATATATGCATGTATATGTGCTAAGTGTGAAAACATTATGTTATGAAAATAATGTAAAGAAACAATTTGGCAGGTACTGTACTTCAGTTTGTTCTGAGTTTATCAGCTTTTTCTCAGCATGTTAATATATGCTTTTGAAAGTTGTCTAGGCACTTAATATTTCATACAAATCAAGTTTAGAAAGTGACATGGTGTAGCCCCTTTCCAATGTGAATGTGTGTAAATTATATGGATAATTTTTCTCCATCTGTAGTCCTAGTTACTGGGAATATTTCTGTTTTGGAAGAATAAGTAAGATAGGGATGAGAAAAGTTCAATTTTCAGCCATAGGAAAAGATTAAAGTAGTTTGTGGGCTAATTTCTAGATGTTCATAGATCTTGTAGTTTTTTTTTGTTTTGAGCTCTTACAATATATGGGTATGAAAATGGGGTGATTTAAAACATTTATTGTTGCTGAATTTTTTTTTTCTTTTTTTTTTCTTTTTTTTTTTTTTTTCAATGGAAATTATTGTGGTTTCAGATAAGCCCAACATTTCAAGATAGCACTTCCTGGTTACAAGAAACTGTATTTAGATTAGTACCATCCTGTTTAGTGTCAGCAGTTGTTATGCATTGATTTTATGGCTGATTCCGAAATGTAGACTAGAAAATGCCTGTCACAGAACATGCCCTAATCCCTTATTTTTTCCCCTTTAATCTTTTGATTTAAAAATTCTAAGAATATTTCTGTTTTCACAAATAATGATAGGCTCTTCTAATAGTATTGTTTAAATTAGTCAGATACCTGTTTTTTTCTCCTTAAAAGAGATGATTAATGGTTGTTAACATGTGCATGCTAACAGTACTAAGATTATGGCATTTTATATATGCATATGTATAATGCCTGTGCCCTGGCTGTTATTAGCCTCATCCACCAACACTTCCAAAAATGTGAATAGACAATCTGCTTAGTGACAGAGTAATAATTGATCATATCAAAGAATAAGAAATACAAGTCAGTAATTTTTTAAAATACAAGATAGTAGACCTTCTTTATGTTTCACATTGGTGTCAACAGTAGACCAGGTTTAATTAAAAGATAACAATTTTTATTGCTTTCTTTTATTTGCAGATTTTGAATGTCCACAATGTGTTAGTTGTGGTGTCCCGCTGGTATGGAGGTATTCTCTTGGGACCAGATCGTTTCAAACATATAAACAATTGTGCAAGAAATATACTTGTGGAATATGACTATGTACCATCAACGGTACGTTTCTGTCCTTTGGAATGAAGGCATTTGCACATGAACTTGTGTGAATTTTCAGTAAATGAAGCCAGAAGGAAAGTAATACAACCTGTGTGAATGGATAAATATTATGCGAGTCAAAATTTTCATAAATCCCAGTGAACTATGAACACTGTTCATATGAAAAATAATTCTCACGGGTGACCTTGGGAGAATACTTATGGTTTACAAGAACATTTTTTAAATTTTGAAACACTTGTTTTTCATTTCAGGAAGAATCATCTAGACAATCTGGAAAGAGCAAAAAGATAAGGAAGGACAACAAGAAGAGAACAGAGCACTAATTTATTTTTTGAAAACTTAAAGGGAATATTTTGCACATATTTATATAAAGAAACCTGGACCTTGTTGCCTTATCTGATAGAATGGACATGTTGTATTCAGAAGATAATCCAGTAAAGCCATAGATATATTTTCATCTTGTTTTGTGATTTCTTCTCCTGTTCTGAAGTAGAGCTTAGACGCAAGTTTTCTGTTTCTTACACATTTGAGCACCTTGTTATGAAGACAGGGCAGTATCTGGAACCATTACTCCATACCACCCCTTTCCACCAAACAACAGTCAATTAATTGAAAAGGTGGATTTCTCATCTTCTCCATTCTTGAATTCAAATACCTGTCTTGTATTAGTAATTGAATTCTCTAGTTTGTTGTATTGAGAGTGGGACTAGAGTCATTCATACACCAGGTTGTTTACAAAGTTTTAGATACTCTTGTGAAAGGAAAGCATGGGGTCGAGTGCTGTGTTTGGAGTGCCTGGTCTTGCCTGTGCAATTCCTGATCAGATGCTAGATAGGGCCTGCTTGGTGACATAAGGAAGACTGAACATGGGCAGTGAACTAAGAAATGTGATGAAGCTGCTGCAGAATTTCTTTGAGAATTTTTCTGTCATGGTTGGCACTCCAGGAGCCTGTTGATGAGAATTTAGTGTTGCAGTGTTCTGGTGAAATAGACCATACACGTCATCCACTAAGTGAGCAGAATGAATCCCCTGTCCTTTAAAATGTCTGGAAACGGCCCATCAGAGTGGAAATGCATTTGTATTTTCACTTAATTTCTTTCAGAGAGAGCATGAAGTGCTGTCTAACTGTCTTGTTAACTTGTCTTGTCTAACTTTTGGTTAGAGAAGTTACATTCTCTTCCTGTTTTTGTTTGCCAGCATTTCCTAAGTTTAAACTTCCTTTATTCTAAGAAGAAGATCCAACAAGGGGAAGAGATTACAAAAATGTCTGACAACAACTCTTAACTTTTTAAATTCTGCTAGGACATTATTTTTAATGTTAAACTGAAGCAGCAGTTTTTAACCATTTTTGTTATCAAATACTGTAAATTTTTTAAGACATACTGCCTACTTGTGGAAGATGTTGAAATTTCATTATTTGGCAAAGAGAAAAAGGATTATAGAATTAATTTATATCTAAAGTACAATTGCCTGTCATAAAAATATATCAGTGAAGAGTCAAACATTACCAGGAAAATGTGGATTGTGGCTTCTATTTTGTCTTTTTGGCTACTCTGTTGTCTTACCATTTTATTTTACTGTGTTTGCTTTGCCCTTCTTAAAATGAATGGGGAGTACAGCTGAAAACAGGTTAGCCTTTTGTTGTGTTCGTCTGTGCTATGCATTTATTGCCTATCATATCTATTTCAGTAAAAAATGAAAGCAGTTTAATAGTTGCTTTAATGTTTTTCTAGCTAGATGTGTTCTAGACTGATTTAATTGTAGTCATAGCCACACACACAAAAAAAAATCCGCTAAAAGCTCATGAAGTAGATCTCCTATCAAAGTTCACTTTGTATGGGTAGATGCCTTGTGACACACAGGCTTTCCAAGCATGGTGTGGAAGAGCTGGGTATTTAAGATTTTAAGAAAGCAAGTCAGATCTAAGATCCAATAAGAAATTTTGAGGGAGGGAGAGGGAATATAATTAGGTAGCTATATACTCCTGGAAAGCACTCCAGGATTTAAACTATGTGGCAAGGTCAGCTGGTTCTCATGAGAAACAGTGAAACTGCTGAATTTCCCTTTGAGACTTCAGTATGGCTGGCAGAAGAAAGGCTACTGGTATTACTTAGTAATTGTGCCATATTGTGTTTTCTGCAGTACCTGAACATGAAATAAAGTTTAAACCAGTAATGGACATACATGCTGTGAAGATATTTGTATGGATAATAAAGTTTTGCATTTTTGTACTGCTGCCATTCAAACATTTAGTAAAAGCACTTGGCAAATGCTAATGAATTTGTTCCCACAACAGAGGCAAAGACATGACAGCCAAAGTTTTTCAAATGTAAGTGTCTAAAATTAGACACCAAAGTGTTTTTAGAACCCATAATAAAAATAATTGAATTTTTACAGCTGTAGAATACTCACAGCTCTCTGCAAGTGGCTTCATTACTCATACAAAATATAAGCATTTGTGGAAGACACACAATTTTTCCCACCAGTGAGGAAAGGAGAGCCTCATCCTGTTAAAGTTAACCAAGCTGTCATTCTCGTTCAGGGAGTTCATATTTGGTTCTTTGGTTCTGGGGCAAGAGCCCTGATGCTGTGTCACTGAGGCTGCTGGTAAGATTTTGAAACAGATTCAGTGAGAGTTTTGAACTGATCTCTGAGGGTTGGACCATTACAGGTTAACTGCTCCGGTAAGTAATTGTATGTATGCTTATTTACATCGTATCAGTTTTCAACCCTAGAGTCCACAAAAAGCAGAACAACAGAAGAACAAAGCTGACCATGCCTTTGTTCAGCAAAAAATATAACAGTAGAGAGACACCACAGCCTTGCTGAATTGCAACAATGTCAGGTAAACAAGGGTGAAATTAGAAAGCAGTTTAAATTCTCATTAAGGTATATGTACACAGGATTAAGAAAAAAATTTAGAAAAAAGTTGTACATAATTCTAGCAAGCAAAACCCATCAGGAAGGGAGGGAGGAACGCAAGAGGGAACCTCAAATCAGCCCTCCTGACCTCCGCAGATAAGAATAAGGTTGCTTAAAGAAGAACTTGCATTTTAAAAGATGACCTTGAAAAGACTGCATATTTCTTAACCAGAACTATACTAGAGTTATACATGTGTTAAAGAATCTTAAGAGAACTAGATTTATGTAGCATCAAAAGCTTTTAATTTTTTGCCCTCCTGAGACAATTTTTTTTTTGCATGCTTACTGGATTTTTGACCCATCCCGTTTTAACTCCTTATGAATCTCAACATTTTGAATAACTTTGCCAGATACGACTTCTTTCCCAGACTGACCTGACCTGGATACCCAACATGCAAAACGGCACTGCCGAAATTCCGCACACGAGTGCAATGTGCAATGAGACTTGGCCCACCCAGGCACCGGGCTCCGAGTTCTCACTGGGCGTGTTGGTGCTGCTGGCTTCCCTCATGGTGTTGCTGTCTCTGGTGACCATCCTCGGAAACATCCTGGTGATCCTTGCTTTCATTATGGACAGAAACCTCAGGCATCGGAGTAACTATTTCTTTCTGAATCTCGCAGTTTCTGACTTTGCAGTGGGTAAGTCAACAGCTGTGGAGTCATGTGCTAGTTGTGTCCTAGGACTCTTAGGAACAGTGATGGTGTTTATTTTGCGTGTGTTTTCTTCTGAGAGAACTATTTCCCAGCTGTGTCTAGGGGAAGGATGAGGAATGGCAGAAGCTTCATGAAGTGTTTTAGTGGCCTATGATTTTTCAGAGAAAAAAAAAGAGATGCTTTATTAGGTAAACAGGTAGTGTTTAATGTTACTGCTTCAGGATAAAATACTGTTGTGTATGAATTTTATGGAATAACAAAGAATGGGAGTTGTTTGTGAAGAGTTTGGCTGAAATTTAGATAGTCAAATCAAATACAGCCTATATTGTTTGACAGATCTTGCATACATGGTTGATACCTTCTATTTTGGTCTGCTGTCACACAGTACAGATCATCACCTGAAGTTTGTGACTAAATAGCAATGAACAGTATTTTAAAATATTTTGCTGTATATGCTCTATCTAGAGTAATACCTTAGGAATATGTGTTTGTATAGGTTAATAAAAATTACAAATCAAACAGTTTCTAAGAAGTTTGATGCTACATATATATTCATACATAGGGACCCATTTAGTTTTGAAACCTGTACTGAGAAAAAGTACAATTAAAACATGAATGTGATGCTCAGTTGGAGACTGATGTATTGCAATAGTCTGTGAAGTGTTGGGTGTCTCTGCTAAAAGTATTGGTTAAATTATTGAGTATGGAAGGATGGTTTTAAATAGTTGTGGGTATTTCATGAAATCTATGTTCTGACTTGTCATATCACAACAAAATATCTTTAAGCTTTTTTTTTCACCTACACATTTAAGAAGTATCCTCAAAGGACAGAAGAAACTTTCCTTAAAATTTATTGCCAGTGCCAGAAGTTCTCTCAGGAGCGTTGCTTCTAATAGTCCTGTCCTTGTGATGTCCAGATCTCCTTGTATAATGTTTTGCAACCTTCCTCCATATGCTTGATGCCTTCTTCCGGCTTATATCTGCCTTGCTGTGCTGCAGAGCTCTTGCTGCCTGCTATCCAGTTACTGTACACAGGCAAAAAACCCACAGCAGTGAGCTGAAAAGGAGTGGACACAGTGGTGCTCTGTGATCTGTCTCACAGTCTAGCACCATACTGAACAAATATCAGCATCCAGCTGAGAAGTATGAAGTAAATAATGTTCTCTGTCAAAGAAGGAAGTAGAGCTTACTTGGCATTACCTAATTTCCATAAATTTTTGTTTCATGAAATTATGTTTACCTGAACATCTAGTTTTTAATTATGAATTTGCTTAAAAGCTTTGCCTTTGCCTTTGATTTGTATTTTTGTAGCTACATAATTTGGATTCAGGGTATGCCTCAATTATCCTTACTTTCTGCTTGATCTAAATTGCTAAAAGCTTGCAGAGTCATTTGCTTATTCTTTTAACATATCTAATCTGATTTTGACATTCAGCAACTTTTGCTTTGTCTCTTTGCTTCTTGGACCTATAGCAGGATTTGAATAGAGATCTCTTGATTCTTAGTAGAGGGACAATAACAGGAACTGTAAGATTTTTATGGAAATGGAAACTCTCAAGATACTCTTCAGTACCTGTTACAGGAGTACACACTATTATGTAGTAAATCTAAAGTTGAAACCACAGCTTTTTTCCTGATGTGAATGTTAAAATCTGTAATGTTTTGATCAAAAGACCAAGTGTCAGTTGCTCTGTAAATGCAGGGATTCCATTTCGTTGCAGCATCGATGCTGTTCACTGCATTTCTGCATCCCAGCTGAAACTGCGCCGTTACCTCTTCAGCCTCCCAAGGCTGAAGTGATCACCTCAAAATCCATTAAAATGAGGTTATACTGGCACTTTCACAACATTTGGATTTAGCAACCTAAATTTAGATAGCCATGGGTGCGGGTGGGTCACTCGTGTGTTCCCACTGTCTGGTGAGTTCCTACTGATAATATTTTATCAACTCACCACTGAAAAGTGGTTATTATCAAGATTTATGATGAGAAGAAATGTTAGGCTGGGTGTATTTAATTAACTGCAGTTCTTGTCAGTCTTTTGATCATATAGTTCTAAAAATTAGTCTGAAACTCATATTTCTGTAAGAAGTTACTTCTGGAACACTTTGAGACACATATGCTTCTAAGAGGACAGAAGCATAGCAATTGGATAATTTGTTGTAGAAAACAGTGAATTACATTGGGGGAAAGATGTTTTTGTTAGTTTTAATTTCAGCAGATATTACAGAATAGTGTTTACTTCATCAGGTAAAGCAGTCAACTGCTCCCTCCTTTAGCAGGTGATGTTAGTTGGAGAAGTAACAAAGGTACATAATAAACACAATACACCTTTCAGAGAGGTATTAATTATAAGAATGTTACTAGTACCTAGTTTGTAGTAAAGGTTCTTTGGTTGCAGGATAATACAAAGCCTTCCATGTGGCCGTTCCAGTCAGTATTGGTCATGCTTTTATCAAATACTGCAGACATGTTTCTCTGCTCTCATGCAGTGCAGTACTGACTAACACGTGTGTTTGATTTCTTTTCATAGGTCTGTTCTGTATGCCATTGTACATCCCTTATGCCCTGACAGGGACATGGTACTTGGGAAGAAGCCTGTGCAAGATCTGGCTTGTTGTTGACTATCTCATGTGCACAGCTTCAGTGTTTAACATCGTCCTTATCAGCTACGACCGTTTCCTGTCAGTTACAAAAGCTGTAAGAATAACATCTCTATTTATTGCTTTATATATACTGAGATTTCTATAAAACTCAGAGTGTTTCACAATTAACAATTTAAGCTAACTGGTGCTTTGTTGTTGGTACCATTTTTTAATGGAGAAACGATGATGCTTCAATGTTGCATTGGGACTTACAGATAGGACATTGCCTATGATTTCAATGTTACCCTCCTGTCACCTGCACTAGAAATTATTCAATTACATACACAGGAGATGGGAAGGTCAGTGTGGGAAAGGGACCGCAGGCATGTGGACTGCTTGGGCTTTGGCCATTAGAAGTGGTGATGGTAGTGATGAAAACTAGGTTGAGTCAAGGATGTACTTAGGCTTGGATAAATTTTGTAAGAAGTGGGTATGGAGAGACATGTGAGATGGACTGAGTGAAGATCAGACGAGGATCTGAATTACCACAAGGGGTGATTGACATGTGCTGACAATGAGCACACGTCAATCCTTGAAGCAAAAAGAAGAATGAATCAAAATATTTAGACAGGTAAGAAATGTTTCTTGAGTGTTGCCATTCTTCTCTTTCCAAAGATATCCAAGGAATGAAATAATAAAGGTTATCATTCACTATTTCTAAGCTCTACTTGGTGTTTGGTTGTAGAAAGATAGAATGGCTTGGATTGGAAGAGACCTTAAAGATTATCTGGTTCCAACTGCCTGCCATGAGCAGGGGCACCTTCCACTAGACCAGGTTGCTCAGAGCCCCATCCAACCTGGCCTTGAGCACTTCCAGGGTTGGGGCAACCACAACATCTCTATGCAACCTGTTCCAGTGTCTCACCACCCTCACAATAAAGAATTTCTTCCTAATATCTGATCTAAATCTATTCTCTTTTGGTTTAAATTCATTGCCCCTTCTCCAATCTCTACTTGCCCTTCGGGTCCTGGAAGGCTGCAGTCAGGTCACTCCAAAGCCTTTTCTTCTCCAGACTGCTGAGTCTGCTTGCTTGAATGACACGTGTTGTATTAGACTGGGAGATTCTTAGTTGTGAAGTGCTGATATCTCTCTTTCTCTTCTTCCCCAGTGGTGTGGTTTTACAGTTGGTTTTTGCTGGTTTGTTGGGTTTTTTTTAAGCTGAACAATAAAGTATAAAAATTTCTGTATTTAAGATATTAATGAAGTTGCAGAGCTCAGAATGTGAAAAATGTAAATTAAAAGGGCCCCTGTAACCCAGCTGAGATTGATGTTCTTATGCAATTGCTGATGGTCTTTATTTACATGCTCACATTCTGGTTTTCCTCTGTATGTTATTAGGATGGAGTGAGTCCAGGAATGTGTAACAGGGCTGTTATCCAAAGAAAAGATAGCATACTTCCTCATAGACTTGGTATCCAGCACTGCCTTTGCTGCAAACCTAGCCTGTGGCCAGGGTCCAGTCACTCCAGACTTAACAATTTGTGAAACTGTGCCCAGTTTCCTGTTTTCTGCATCTGAATTGAACTGCTTATGATCTTGCAAAGAGCAGCAAATCCATTACTGCATACATGGACCCGTTCACAGAGCTAATATGATGTTTTAAGATGTAGAGGAGACTGAATCTTCAGGCTACAGATTTTTAAAACAGAGAATCCAAACCAATGAATATTATCCTGCGCTACTGCTATGATACTTGCTGGTGAAATAGGGACAATGACCTTTGTGTGGTGTATGGCCGTGAAGGTGCCATTCATTAGTATTCGTCTACCATGCAGGTGCTCTTCTAATGAACAGCATAGGAAGCTGATGAGGAAGGCAACAATTCTGAGGAAAACCTGAGAGGTCAAATGTTGAACAGTATAGAGGAAATAAAATTGTCCAGCTTTTCATTAACTTAACTTCTTTTGCTATAAAAGATGTGGGGGACCAAGAGTATGTATTATACATACTGGCTGGGCTGTTACAGGGTGGGCTTAGCTCTTGTATTTCCTAACTTTGGATGATGTTATTTTAATTCTTAATAGTCTGTCTGGGTAGACATAAAAGCATCAAGATTTTCAGTAATGGAATGAGCTGCTTACAAGGTAAAGCTAATGTTAAAATAGAATGTTTTAATAAAGCAAGGGATGTTATAGTATATGTCTGGGATAAATTTTTCTGCTATGGCAAGAGAACACTATGAAAAATTACATTGTCTGGTGTTTACAGTCTCACATGGCAATATAGAAGGCTTTTACTTTTGCTGTGCATGTAGGAACACCCACAGATGCTTTCTATCTCTGCTGAGCCTGGGCTGATGAATCATAAACCTATTCCTTACCAATTCTGTATTGCTACTTTAATGTATGTAATGGAAACAAGCTATGTCCTTTCATACCTGAAGCCAAATGGTAGTTTAGCCATTATAATTTCTGGTCCTCTCCTATCCCCAGTATTAAAATAAATCACAGAGCTACAGTGTATTGAGAACAAGACTAGCATTTTTTCAGAACCTTACATGGTGAAGACATTCTAGGTGTCTGGGGAAATACAGAACAAAAATTACATTTGCCTTGATTACGTATGTTTTTTTGACATATTTTTTCCAAAATGTTATCTGAATATGTGACATGTCCTTTTTCCTCTCAGGTATCATACAGAGCCCGGCAGGGAATAATGTCCAGCCCTGCCATCAAGATGGTGGCCATCTGGGTCTTAGCATTTCTCCTCTACTGCCCAGCCATCCTGTTTTGGGAGCACGTGGCTGGAAACAGTGTGGTAGCAGTGGATCAGTGCTACGCCGAGTTCTTCGACAACTGGTACTTCCTCCTGTGCGCGTCCACCCTGGAGTTCTTTGTGCCGCTGCTCTTGGTGACCTACTTCAACATGCACATCTTCCACAACATCCAGAGACGCCAGCAGCGTGGCAGCATGCAGGACTGTGATCCTCCAAGAAGCGGCAGTCTGTCCTGGAAGTTTTGTGGCTTGCCGAGGCTGAGGCCATCATCTCCTTCATCGGAAGCAGAGGACAGTGTTTCATCACTAACGAGGTCATGGAGACCAGCAGTGATGGCTAATGGTCGAACAGAAACCAGTTCTACAGCTCTCAAAAGGAACTTTTCTGCTTCTTTCTGTTCAAGGACTGGGTCAAAACTGCAGCGGGACAAGAAGATAGCGAAGTCTCTTGCCATAATTGTATGTGTATTTGCCTTTTGCTGGGCCCCATACTCTTTGTTGATGATTATTCGTGGGGCCTGCCAGGGAAAGTGCATCCATAACTCTTTGTATGAAGCATCCTTTTGGCTTTTGTGGATCAATTCCTCTTTGAACCCATTTCTTTACTCTCTCTGTCATATGAGGTTTAGAATGGCTTTTCTGAAAATATTATGTCCCAAAAAGTTTGCAACATTGAGATCTGGTAACACACCTTCTTCTTAGAGAGGTAAAATAAACATCTTACAGATAAGGTTCCTCTGTGATTTAGTGATATCTTTTCATATGTATTGTCAGCATAAACAGAGGAAAAAAACACTTGTTTACTAATGACTTTGGTTAAAAGTGCAGCAGAGTTATGTGTTTGCCCTGATATTGCTAATTCTCAGGATCTTGTTTTTGGTTTTGCTGGCATGATGCGAGGTTAATTATCATCTAGTGCATTGAAAAGAATAACAAGTTTTGCTGGATGTCCTCTTTGGTTTGTGGGTGTGAGGTACATTTTTTTTCTTCTTTTTTTTTTTCCCGCCCCTTTGTTTAATACATAGAGCTGCCACTGTGGAGAAACTCTTCTATCGCTATCTTTGTTGAGATTCACTGGAGAGAGATACCTGCTCATGTATGTCTTGAAGTAAAATTTATGTCCTATTTGTAAATCTAAAGATATCAGTGAAGAAGCAATTCTGCTACATTTTTGTAAGGTTGTAAAAATACTCACAGAAGCAGTATATTCTCATTTTATAAATTACTATAAAGACAAGAGAGTGCCCTGTCCTTGTTGTAATCCCCACGGTATGCAATATGCAAGTGAATGGAGTGCCTAATCTGCCATATCTGTCCTTTTCAAATTTTAATGCAGTTCATACTTGGTGTTGCAGGACGCAGTACTTGTAAGTTAGTAATTCTGAACGATTTTCAGACAATGCAATTTTCCATGGTAAGAGAATTTTGAGATGGGTTATCAAAATTGTCACAGACAGAAATGGTTGTTAGTCTTTTCACCCGTACTGTTTTTTCACCTGACAGTGGCTGCCTCTTTGGTCGTGCTTAAATGATATTTAGTGCCAGATCTGTGCACTATGTGATTGCCTAAAAGATAGGCCAGGCTTGGGCACATGGTCACATTCCCATTGAATTAGCAGAGCAAGCAAGGCTAAGTTCATACTGGATTTATGATTTTGGCTGGCTGTGCGAGAATAGACAATAGCCCCTCTGGTGTAAAGCTTTGCAAGTGCAAAGATATTCCATCAAAACGTCTGGAACAAATTTGATCTGACAGAGTGATTTTTATACTAGATCAGTTCTTTGTGTCCTGTTACTGTGACATTATATGGATTTTCTCTGTCACAGAATAAGTATCAAACTGGATTTTTTCTATCAGGGAGCAAGGGCCATATTCATTGCTTGAGAATGGGGTTTACAGAGGTCTGGAAGCTGACACAGAGATGTCTTAACCAACTCTTAACAAACAAAGCAGTTGAATGTGCAGTGCTGAAAGGAGTGAGTAGATTTGCTGGAGAAGGCAATGGATCTTGATTACACCCCATTCCATGTGCCAAACCTTCTTACCATGTGTTGAGTGTTGCAACTCACCCAGAAGGCTTTCATGGATGGGTAAGTGACAGTCACTGGCTACATTTTTTTTCTCTCCTTTTATGTAATTTTAGTCCATTTTGCTTATAAATATAAAAATGTATAAAATATGGAAAGAGAAATCTGATGCACAGAAGAGCAGTAGTCGATTTAAATAGTTTTTAATCTAATTTGAAATTGGCTGTAGAAGTGTTGCTTACCAGAGTACTCCTTTGCAAACACAGTTCAAATACTTGGAAGCAGCTTAATTATAGCACAAAAGCTGATGGCTTTGAAGAGCTAGAATGGCTTTCTGTTTGGAGGTCTGGAACTGAAGTCTTCTCTTGCCTGTTTTCACACTGGTGGAAGATTATCTTTCACCATTCATTCTCGCTATGCTTCCTTGCCTCACATGGATAGTGTTATGGATTTTGAGCCTGATTGCTGAGAGACGTGCAGCTTCAGGAGGAGGTCATGGATTAAGCACAGCTGTTTTTATTGTCATGAGCTGTGGTGCTGGCAGAGATTTTGTGGGGTATGTTTTTCTTTGATATGTAGAAAGTCTAAACACACACACAAGAGTTAAAACATTTATAGAATAGCTGGTGTACTAAACATCTGTTAAACTGAAGATAGGCCTAAGATGGAAATATATTTGAGTTGTCTGCTTTTCTATCCCTATGCTTTTAGTATAAAAATTCAGTATGCCTTTTGTGCTTAAAGAGTGTGTTTATTTTGGAAAAAAAACCTACAAAATTGTTAACTAGGTAAACTGAGTCCACATTCTGCAGTACTGGAAAACTAGTTTGTCAGGGACTTTGCCAGGCAGCACAATCTGCAGCGAATTTGAAACAACATAGTGTGGTGAAGCTGCTAGAGATCAGTGGTTTTTAGTTTCTGTATTACACACACAGTGTTCGAACTGTTTTCTCACACCACTCCTATGTATATGAAGAATTTGTTATATTTTTCTAAATGTTGAAAATTTTGCTTAGTGCTCCCAGGGTAAGTCAAGCACTGGGCTGCTGTGCCCACAGCTTTAAAGTGTCTTCGTTAAGGGGGCATTGTAAATCTTCTCCCTCGTAAATCGTAAATCAGATATTTTTTAGGGTTATGATTTTTTAGCGTAAGATACTTACTCAGCATTTGTTCTTATGTCCTGACTCAAATGGGCTTTGCTTGCCAAAGGGTTTTCTAACCCAAGTCTGTCTATCCAGTCACTCATCCATTTCAACATTTCATGTCCTTGAATTTTCTTCTGTTTTTGCAGAAGTTCAGTAGGCCTTGTAAATACTTGCTGACAGTAGGTATATGATTTTGTAGGCTTCAATTCAAACCACACCAGTGTTTTTCTCACTTCGTCTTCTCAGGTTTTTAAAAAAGCCAACAAATAAAACATACATGTTGGAAGAAATTGTGTTATGTTTATTTCTGGAACAAGTATGAAACCTTAGTGATTTTGCTGATGTCTGTGTCCTTTATTTTCTGAAGGAAGTACCACATGGATTTTTTCCCTCAGCCCCATGAAGGACTGCGTTTAAAACTTCAACATTTGATTTATTCCCTAATTTTAAAAGCAAATTACTACCTTCTCCTTGTCCACTAATCTAGTATCAAAGAATTTTGTCAAAGAAGACAACCAAGTTGCTCAGGCATGATTTAACCTTGGCAAGTCCATGCTGACTGTTCCCAGTCACATTTTCCTCCCCCAGGTCCTCAGAAATACCTGCCAAGAGGATCCGCTCCATTATTTTCCCAAGGACTAAAAAGAATCTGACCTGTTGTCCTTGCTCAACATTTGAAGATGGTTGCAACATTTGCCTTTCTTCCACTGTTGAGAATCTCCCTTCATCGCCATGACCATTCTAAGAGAGGTTAGAAAGCAGCCTAGCAAAGATGGTAGCTGCTTCTCTTGACAGCCTTGAGTGCAGCCCAAAGGGTCCCATGGACTCTTATGGGTCAAGTCCCCTCAGGTATCCTGACAGGTCTCATTCTTGAGCTCATTTGCTAAGTATGGAGGAAAGGGAGACCTAGTTAGTGAGGAATGACTCAAAGAAAGCACTGGGTATCTCAGCCTTCTCTGCATCTGCTGTCACTGAATCACTGGTCCCATTCAGCAAAGCACCTACATTTTTCTTTAGCATTTTGCCGTAAATGTGATGGCTGGAGTTGCCACACTGCCTTTTTGCATTGTAGTCTTTCTGGTTAGCCTCTGTCCTGAGGCTTGTTTTCTAGAGAACTGGGATAGGCTATCCTTGTGCATGGAGGCTGTTGTGCCTGAGCTCCTTTGCAGCTTCCCTGAGAGCCTTTGCTTTCAGATCTGCCTTCCATGGGATCCCCACTTCCACTTTCCTAAATTGAAATCTGCTCACCTGAAATCCATGATCTGCACTGCTACTCTCCTTCCTTGCCCCCTTTAGAATCTTGAGTTCCACTACCTCATCATCACTACACTCAGGTCTAGCACTGATAACACATCCCTAAACAGCCCCTCCCCAGCAGTGAGCAGCTGATCCAGCTATGCATCACCCCCACTGGCCTATGCAGGACTTGTATCTGAAAGTTCCCCTGACACAGCCTTCAGAAACCTTTTCCACTGCTTGTACCTGTTGCACTTACAGAAGATGCCATGAATGCTAAAGTCCTACACAAGAAACAAGTCCTGTATCCAGAAGCTTCCTGGAGTTGCTTAAAGAAGACTTCATCACCTCCCTCACCATGAGCTCTGCAACGTGCTTTCACCACAATGTCACCCATGTCAAGTGTGGCTTTGTGGCTACACAGGAAGCTCTAGTACCTCTTCTATGTTTCCCAGGCTGCATTTGTGCATATACACCTAAGGTAGCTGTGTTTCTTTGCCACATTTTACTATTCCTGACGCCTCTTCTGTTCCCATCGCCCTACACATTTTGCTTTAATGGCTCTTTACAACACAATTCCCTTTGTTCCTCAATATGATATCAGAGCACTGCATCTTTCCTCCCCCCATCTTGCCCACCCTCTCTTTCCTTGTTTCTTGCCCTACATCTTTCCAAGCATTCAGCATTATGGCTGCAGTTTGAAATGCTGGTCACAGGGTGTGCCATGGTGCTACAGAGCCAGTGAGCATCAGCCACAGCCATAGCCTGCCAGATTCTGTGCACTCATACCAAAATAAGTGGAATTGTGACAAGGAAGGGATTTTTTTTTTTTTCCACACCTTCAAGGGCTAAGGATTTGGTACCTCATGGAGTGAAAGCTCATCTAGGATTACTTGGGAGGTGCAGGATTAGATGGACTACACTGTAAAGACCTCCAAAATCCAAGTATTTGGGTTGTTCTGCCCAGAGCTAGGCTTGCTTCTGATTAGGATGAGCTGAAAAGGTACTGGTGATGCTTCTGGTGCATGTAAATGTATTACAAATACTCTGTAACCAGCAACATTAGGAAATACCTGTTACTAACTGCAAAATTTTAAAAGGGGTATAGCAGCAAGTGCAACAGTGTCTAAATTTTACTATAAGGGAAATAGAATTGTAATAATTTAAATCCTCTTCACCACTGAGGAGGTGAAAATGAGACAGGGTTTTAGCTTCAGCACAATTCAATCTGTAAAATTGCTTACACATTGCTAATATGGAAACTGCTTGGCTGTGAAAAGAGTTGCTTTCAGACAAGCTTTCTTGACCTCAGTAGATAAGGATCCGTGTTCAGGAAAGAAACAGATAATTTACTTTAAAGTGTGCACTTATTGCAGTTTATGAGTTGTCTTTTTTTCAAGCCAATAGGTGCATTCTGATCAAGAAACGTTAGAGAGTACAGGTCTTGAAGTCTTGTGTTCCATTTTTTTGATATTGTGAATCTTTGCTTTTTCCATGTCAGTATTCAGCCCAGCCTGTTAATAGACTTGTCTCAACTTTTTTGGGTAACTCTGCCAGATGCAACTTCCTTCCCAGACTGACCTGACCTGGATACCCAACATGCAAAACGGCACTGCCGAAGCTCTGCATGCGGTTGCAACATGTAACGAGACTTGGCCCACCCAGGCACCGGGCTCCGAGTTCTCACTGGGCGTGTTGGTGCTGCTGGCTTCCCTCATGGTGTTGCTGTCTCTGGTGACCATCCTCGGAAACATCCTGGTGATCCTTGCTTTCATTATGGACAGAAACCTCAGGCATCGGAGTAACTATTTCTTTCTGAATCTCGCAGTTTCTGACTTTGCAGTGGGTAAGTCAACAGCTGTGGAGTCATGTGCTAGTTGTGTCCTAGGACTCTTAGGAACAGTGATGGTGTTTATTTTGCGTGTGTTTTCTTCTGAGAGAACTATTTCCCAGCTGTGTCTAGGGGAAGGATGAGGAATAGTGGAAGATGCATGATGGGTTTTAACAGCCTAATATGTCTAAAAATACATTATAATGAAAAATGTATCCTTTTTCATATAAATAATTTTAATGTTGCTTCAAGAAAAAGGAGCAACTATTATGTGTAAATACTAGTTGAAATAAAGAGTTTGTTTGCTACAGTTTACGATTTACCCTTGCCTCTCCTGTAAGACTGTTCGTCACACACTTCAGAACTTCCTTATATTTGACAGCTATGTGGGATACATCCAGGTAAACGAATTACTTCTCTACATTGCACTAATGGTTTACGGATGTATTACACTACAGCAGAACACTCTATCACCAGGATGTTTTACTGGTTTCAGCTTAACATAGGCTACTGATTCAATGGGTTATTTGATACCAGTAACTCCCTGCTGGCATCTCTCATCTCTATTCCTTACTGGTCCCCTCTTCCCATAGTGTCACTGCAGAACTCCAGGGGAGTTTGTTGCTGGAGCTGCCATGGATCCAGTCCTGGCTGGTGATGCCAAGTGTGTAAGTGGGGGTGTGAATGTCTTGTGCAACACTCCTCCCCGGCTGGAGCCAAGGACACAGCCCATGCAGCAGAGAAAGCCTGGCAAAACCATGGTCCCATGGCAGATGTACCAGCAACCATCTTGACTTGAGGCTGGCAAAGAGGTACTTCTGCACACAAGTGCTTTCTCTTCAGGATGGTCACAGAGACCAGTACTGAATGAATCATGAGAAAGGAAATCACAGTCACAGATCTACTGCACTTCTGACAATACTGTACCCCCAAATGCTATTCCTTTGTCAGTGCTGCGTAATGAAGTGTTATCAGTCTAGCCTTTATGGTTTTCCTTTATTTATGCCATTTATTATAACATGTGTTACCTTATTCTGGGGCTTGCCCCATGGGGCAGAAACCAAACAATGCATATGTTGAAGCCTTTGCTTTCCTGCCAAGGCAGACAATTTGCTGGGCTGCTATTTCATTGCTCAGGTCTGTTTCTGCAAAAGTCTGTTTCTCCTCATATCTTACAGTTTAGTCAAGAGAGTTAATAACAAAATATCTACCTTCTGCATCAGTTCTTTGCGGCTGGTGCCTCATACATTCTTAAACCAACCAAGAGGAAATGATTGCCATCAGTACTACATTGGCCTATGTAGACTGCGTAAATCTAAGATTTTGTTTCTGATATTGGTCAGGAAATACTTTATTTTCTGAAATTGCTGTGGGGTTGGTTTTTTAAAAAATGTATTAAAAGTCTGGAATCTTTCCAGAGATGTGACTCATGTCTTTTTCGTCCACTAATTAGTAAAAGTAAGAATAGCTTCAAATATCAATGCTTAGAACTTGGGGTTTGCCTCTATATTTATATGTATAGCTAAAAGCAGTCGTTACTTTTTGACATGGTGCAAAACATTGATCCCATTGAAGTTCATGAGAACAGTAGCTGTCATCAGCAACTAGGAAAAATGAGTATTTAGTACAAAAGTGATGCTGCTTGTATTTAAGGCATATGTTAAAACAAGCCATCAATATTGAAAGGGCTGTGAGCATTACCCTGTTGATAACAGTCTGTCAGTTCATTGCCCAGAGTTTTATTGTCAGTGGACCACATCACCCTGGATATGTTTAGTAACTTCTAAGATCTTGATGGACATGCCAAGAAAAGAATAATCTAGAGAGTTCAAAATGGATCTTGAAGATACATATAATTTTATATTTGCCTCTGGTAGATCAGCATTTTCAGGAACGTAGGTAGCATCAGCTGTTGCACCACACTTCTGAAAGAATATTAGTCATAAAATGATGAAGTTGCTGGCTTAAAAATAAAGTGCAAACATGATTTTCTTGATTAAATGCTTCAGTGGAAGGTTGTTTGCACAAAAACCAAATTTAACAAACTAAAAAGTAGTTTTGGAGTTATTCTCACATGGAGAACAAGCATGAGATTAAAAACTCCTTAAAAATGGGAGTTTCATACTTCTGTGTCTGCTCCATCTCTGGTAGAAGAGATTTCCAAACACTGCAGAGACTGCCCAGTATATTATCTTTAGCTTACAAACACTAACCAATCTTACAGTAATAACTGCCTTTGGCAACATCTGTAGATGTGTTTGGGTGAAAATTCTAAAACAGATAACAGAAAAGAGGAAATACAATGATGAGGTTACATGTCAAAGTGCAACCACAGTGCACATATGTTGCAGCACTAATTATCTATCTTTAAGGAGTTGAAGTTGGTTAGACTTAAGTTTTCTTCTTCAGTACATCCTTCTTTGCTGATTTGCTTTGAATTTATTCCCAACAATCATCTTACATAAATCACACTAAGATCTAAGACATAGAAAGTCACCATCAGATTTCATGAGAATTTAAGAATTTCCGTATATAAATTATATATTCACCTTCATAGATTTGTTGATTTTTTTACCCAAATACCAGAAAAGTGTGTCTTTCTGCTTCTAGGAGTTTGCAATCCATATGAACCCCATGTGTCTTTGTGGTTGCTTTCCATAGGTATGTTCTGCATGCCTCTCTACATCCCTTATGCCCTGACAGGGAAATGGCACTTGGGAAGAGGCATCTGCAAGCTCTGGCTGGTTATGGACTATCTCCTGTGCACAGCTTCAGTATTTAACATTGTTCTTATCAGCTATGATCGTTTCCTGTCAGTTACTAAAGCTGTAAGTACCCTGTTTATAGCTTCTCTGATTTTTTCCTTGGAGGTTTATATTCGCTGACCTTTACCATGTTGATAAGTATAAGCCCATATTTAATCAAGATAATACCCCTCAAAAATATACTGGCAGAATGCGGAGATTACTAGATATTTTGCAGCTAGATGGGGTGAATATTCTGCATTGATCATGCTTCAGTGCAAAGCTGGTCAACCAGGACTTTTCTCACAATTTCTGCTGCGAGTTCCTGTTGTGCGACTGACTGAGGAAAAGCAGGTTAGGGGGTAAAACTGTTAAGGCAAAAGACTAGTGAAAAAAAGAGCAGAGAAAAAGGAAATTAATAGTAAACTGGATTTGAGTTTGGACCTAAAATCAGTCATGGAAGGAAAAGACAGTGGAGCTAGGGCAGTGAAATAAAGGACACTGGGGAGGGTGTCTAGACCTGAGATGTGGTCACAAATGATCCTGGAGAAGACTGGGAGCAAGAGCAAACAGGCAAAGAGTGGGACAAGGGGCAGACTGCAATCACTGCCTGTAGATATGCAGCAATAAACTCTTCTTGGTGTCTGGAGCAAAACCCCAAACTTAAGACACGTTCTGTCTCTGCTTTGTGCAGACAATCCTTCACACCTGGTGTGTGCTTTATGTCTTGGGCCATGCTAGGGATGGAGGCCAGCATTTCTCACCAGCCACACTGTTAGCTCAAGTGGCAGGGAATGTCAGGGAGAACTAAAGGTTCTGGCTCTTTCGTGATGTATGATCATGTAATAGAATTTCAGTCTTATTTTTGTTAATGATAATTAATTTAACTTACTATAATTTCCTTTTTATTAAATTTTATTATTTTACTTTCTTTTAATTAAGGAAAAAATTTGGGCGCAATCAACCACCAAAACTTCTGGCACATAAGAAACCTTACGCTGGCAAGCTAAAGACTCAGCATTTACAAAGTACAAAATTCAGAACACCTGCACAATTGTAATTAAGACCTATGGACATTTGCATAATATTTCTAGTGATATTATGTCAAACTTCTGTTATCATTGAACTAAACATTCTTGGGTGAGCTTCAGCAGATCAGCACAGACACAGCTCTGTTTTACCAAGCAAGCCATGAGTACCTCTCCTGCTACTTCCCTTAGTTCCAAAATGCGTCTCTACAAGTCTGAACTTTTTATGTTTTTTTCCCTCACAGGTATCATACAGAGCCCGGCAGGGAATAATGTCCAGCCCTGCCATCAAGATGGTGGCCATCTGGGTCTTAGCATTTCTCCTCTACTGCCCAGCCATCCTGTTTTGGGAGCACGTGGCCGGAAACAGTGTGGTAGCGGCGGATCAGTGCTACGCCGAGTTCTTCGACAACTGGTACTTCCTCCTGTGCGCGTCCACCCTGGAGTTCTTTGTGCCGCTGCTCTTGGTGACCTACTTCAACATGCACATCTTCCACAACATCCAGAGGCGCCAGCAGCGTGGCAGCATGCAGGACTGTGATCCTCCAAGAAGCGGCAGTCTGTCCTGGAAGTTTTGTGGCTTGCCGAGGCCAGGGGCATCATCTCCTCCATCTGAAGCAGAGGACAATATTTCTTCTTCCATGAGACCAAAGAAAGAGTCTTTGGAAACTGACTGCTCATCTCCATCCAGAGACAATTCTGTAACCCCAGAAAATGAATTTTCTGTTTCCTTCTGTACAAAGACCAGATCAAAACTGCAGCAGGACAAGAAAAGAGCGAAGTCTCTTGCCATAATTGTATGTGTATTTGCCTTTTGCTGGGCCCCATACTCTTTGTTGATGATTATTCGTGGGGCCTGCCAGGGAAAGTGCATCCATAACTCTTTGTATGAAGCATCCTTTTGGCTTTTGTGGATCAATTCCTCTTTGAACCCATTTCTTTACTCTCTCTGTCATATGAGGTTTAGAATGGCTTTTCTGAAAATATTATGTCCCAAAAAGTTTGCAACACTGAGATTAAGTTCTTTTTAAAAGGAAAACGAAAAAGGAGGTCCAAGAGGAGCTGGATGAGGGATGTAAGTAGCCAGTGTTTGAAATGATAGTTAGTCTTTTCCAGGAGATTAAACTGGTTGGAAATTCTAAATAAGCCTTCCATGAAATGTCCTCCTGCAGACAAACATACATGCCCAAGGTTTGTGTACTTTTCCCAGCTACTTTAATTGGCCAGTTAAAGGCTATTGCCTCTTTCTGACTTTGCCGAGTTTTCTATCCACAATTTATTCCTGATTGTTGAAGATGCTGTCTTCAATTGCAATACAGCTTATATTTGTGTTCACAGGTGATATTAGTTGAAAATCAATAAAGTTGTGTATTACGCATAGGGTCAATAGTATTCTAAAGTTGTTTACACACTGTATAAGGTTGTGTTTGTTTTTCTGCATGAGCCAGGAAAATGACTGACCTTGATGGCTGCCTGTAGTATTGCAGTGACAGCTGAGACAGCATGCAGGTGATCTTCTTCCAATATACACTTTCCATACTCTTAAGGGTTATTTAGTTGCATGGCTCTGGAATTACCAGCTACTAACTTCCTTACTAAATAAACATGTGTAACTGAAAAATATAAAGAATTTCTTTTCATCACACAGTCAGTAAGAATAAGGCTAGGAGATATATGGAAGAATTAAAACTAAAGAAAAGTGAGAGGTATTTGGTGTCCATTCTATCTTCTGGTTTTATTTGGTCTATATTCATATTTTACTTAACAATCACCTGAATGTCCACCTTCTAGGCCGAACTACCATTCAGTTATACGTTTTGCTATACTATATGATAATTTATACTCTTCTACTTATACAAATTACACATGTACTCAGCAATGTAAGAAGTATTATCTCTCAAATATGAGATGAGAACACTAATATTCAAGAGAAATTACTTTGAAGACCTGTTTTTTGCATTTGTTACAGGATCTTGGCCAATGAGTTGGGTTTGTAATTACTGGTAAAAGTCAGCAGATATATATATCCAAAGCATGTCAGAACACAAAACACAAGAGCCACTACAACCACCTGTTTTCTTTAAGTGCAGCATGTACCAGTCTTCTGCCTGCAAAGTTTTAGTCATTTTTTTAAAATGCAACTTGTAAAGTCAGTAGTATTGCTGAGTTCCAACCAGTTTAATATGTTCAAACAATTCCTTCTGTGTGAACTTCTAGAGCAAATCCCCCTTAACGTTTATAAGACATGCTTTTGACAGTGTCAGCAATACAAAGTTAAAGATTTCATTCTGGTTGGCTTATCAAAAAGATATCTTTGAAATTTAGCTATTGCCATGTGTAGATAAGGACACATATTCTTATATCTATGATGTGTTACAGTTTTTTGTGTTCTTCCTCTTCCTTGCTCACATCTTTTGCTTGCTTCTCATACCACCCTGGTCTCTGCCACAGCTCATTGGTACAGGACAGAAGAGCTGAGTGCTGGCATCTATAGGGACTTACTTATAAGCCATTTGAGGCCTTGTGAATTCTGCAGCACTGCCCTGTGCCAAAGCCAAGGAAAAGCAAATTGAGGTTAGTTGATACAAGATATGGAGGACAGAATTAGGTGCTCTGAGGGGCAGTGAAACACCTAATGCTGCCCACATTTGGGTTGACTTGACATGTTAAAAGATGTCAGAATAAACACTCTAACTGGACAGTGCTTCTTGGTGTAAACTTGGTTTTAGAGGCATGGGCAGACATCTCAGTAGTGCCTCTGGCTTATTTTTGTCAGCCTTAGCAACTGTACTGGGAAATAAGTTGTGAGTCCAGTTGATCTGATCTCCCTCACTTTTCCTGAGATATTGTTAGCAGGATAGAAGAGTAAGAAAGAAGCTGGTGGACAAGAAAATGGGCTTGTTTAGGTGAGGGGCTAGATTAGTCTCTTTATTCTTCTGATGCATAAATTATTTCCAGCAGAGAAAGGCCCAGAATCATAGCATTGATGCTATGTTTTGGATTGGAAGGGACCTTTAAGATCATCTGTACCTGGGCAGGGACACCTGCCACTAGACTCGGTTGCTCAAAACCCCATCCAGCCTGGCCTTGAACACTTCCAGGGATGGGGCATCCACAGCTTTTCTGGGCAACCTCTGTCAGTGTCTCACCACCCTTGAATGTCTTCCTAATATCTAATCTAAACCTGCCCTCTTTCATTTTAAAGCTATTGCCCCTTGTCCTGTCACTGCCTGCCTTTATAAAAAGTCCCTCTCCAGCCCTCTTGTAACCCCCTGTTAGGTGCTGGAAGGCTGTTTCAAAGTCTCCCTGGAGCCTTCACTTCTCCAGGCTGAACAACCCCAAGTCCCTCATCCTGTCTTCATAGGAAAGGTGTTCCAGTCCTCTGATCATTTTTGTATCCCTTCTCTGGACCTGCTTCAACAGGTCAGTATCCTTTGTATGTTGGGGACCTCAGAGCTGGATGCTGAACTCCTGGTGGTGTCTCACAAGATCTCTGTACATTGTACCCCTTACCTTCCAGCCAGGCTGTGGAAACACTTGGAACTGCCAGGGGGAGGGTTTAGACCAAGAATACTCTTGTGGACAGTGAGTCCTTGTGAGTTGCACAAGTAAGCTGCATTACTGACCTAAGTAATACTTTCATGCTGATGGCATGAAATTTTTCCTACACCTGCTCTGAACCCATGGTCAGTACAGGTCCTGCATGCCGTGGCTTGGGATCCATGCTGATGAAAGGCATCAGTAAGGCTGATGGTTAGAGGGAAAATCTCATACCTCTGTCAGATGCAGATTTCACTTCTCCCATGGACTGACAGAACCATAAAACAAACCAAAATTCAGATGTGCATCTAAGACCAAAATCCAAAGCTGAATAAAAGACAGTGCCATGCTTTTTAGGAGGAATTTGTCTAGACCTTGGAGAGGTGGCTTTTCAGTTTCATTACTGAACGACAGCTTAGTCCTTCATAAAAAATCTTTGGACTCTAACAAAAAGAACTGATGCAGGACTGGTTGCTGAGAAACCTTAGTCAAGAACAATTAAGTCTTACTGCTATTTGTGTGAGGGCTTGTGGGCACCCAATAGGACTTAATTGCCATGACTTAACCTCCCCTGGACCTCCACTCCTTACATCAGCCTTGGGCCTAGGAGCATCATGAAACTTGGGTGGTCCTGTCCTGAGATGCTTGAGGGCTTGTAGGCTGCTCTGAACTCTGTTTTCTACTTTTTTTTTTTGAGGCTTTAACTGGACTTCTGAGATTGGTCTTGGACCCAGCTTGTCACCTCATGTTTTGTCATGTTCTGTCCCAGCCATACCTGGGAAACTGAAGTCATCCACAGCAGCATAGTATGTGATATCACCCATCTCTCAGATAGAAATCACACCAGTGGGTCAAATCTAGTCTGATCAAGGACTCCCCAGGAGGTTCTCAGTTCTGCCTGAAAAGGATCTCTTGCCTTCTTCTCCCCAAAGAGTTCCAGATCCCACTCTTTACATTTTTTTCCCCCCAGTGCTATCCTAATACTTTATCATTACATCAATCTGCCCTTGAATTGTAACCTTCAATGCTGCATTTACTTTTCTTGCGGACTCACCACATTTCTTGTATTCTTGTATTACCAGGTTTCCCTGATAATTTGTGTCAGGGAAATTATTTTTTTTTTTTTGCATCTGGTAGTTCTTGTTCCTCCATACTGTTGTAGAGTCTACAGATTTGCTGTGGCACATATTTCTCTGTGCCTTGCTCAACAGTTCCCCGGTCATATTGGTACAGCTTTTTCACTAAACATAAAAGATGTTTTAAACCAAGAAACACAACAAATGAATCCAGAGCAGAAAACGCCCACTTTTTGCTTTGGTCCTGTTTTCTACCTGTATGCATTTATTTTAAACACAATGTTTTAACAGCAGTGTTAATGTGTATTAGAAGCACATTAGATATTAATTAGAAACTAGCTTTCCTAGTGTAAATAGGGTAAACTGGTATAAAGTGGAGTGGCTAGATTTTTGCATTGTAAAAGTGGAACAGCATAATGTAATGAGAGAAGATGATGTTCAATTTTTCACTGTGCAAAAGGGGAAGTGGAAAAAGCAGACTGTTTCTTATATCAGTGGTAATCACTAGGAATTTTCCTCTCAAGACTTTTCCCCTCTAGCCCTCTTTTTTTTTTTTTTTCAGGATCTGGCTACTATACTTCAAGCAGGATCAAACTTTCTTGCCTTTAAATGTTGGCACAGTTCTCTGATCTTCACTCGTGTGTATGCTTATTCATTTACTTTCTCTTCTTGCTAAACAACTCTACTCAAAATTTTTATCTTAAAAATGCCTGGGTAGGCTTGTGAATGCAGGCACTATGAGTACATCTGCTGCCTTTCCTTACAATAGCTTCTCACAGAAGCCTAATTTTGGCGTTTTTTTTCCCTGTTGCTGTTCCAACCAGCATGTTCCTGCAGATGTCACTGGTGCTACACGGTATTTTTAAACCTTGCAAATCCATGGGTTTTTCAAAAGGTGTCATTTATATGTACAATCCTATATGATATGGCACCAGCACCTTTCTGCTAAAACTGCTACCAGATCTGCTGTATTACATCTAATATTTACCCTGCTGCAGAAAAGATTAGGGGAAAGGCTTATTACCTTGGCAAAGAAAGGAAGACTTTAGTCACACAGATAATCATAAGTCAGCACAGAACTTCTTCCTAAGTTGCTCTGCATAGAAATTGTCCTGTGCTCAGAATTCAAAGCAGAGCCTTATGTCACCCATGGAAAAGGAGAGAGAGCCATAGCAAGCTGAGAGCAGGTCCTCAGCATTGGCTTGTCAGAAAAAAGTGCCCTCTCTTCTGATATAGAAGGGTTTTTTCTCATTAAGCTATTTAAGCTATTCTACTTCTGGTCTGCTCCTAAAGAAGCCCATCTTTCCTACCCTTCTTGCTGCCCTTTGTCAGCAGCTTCCTATTGGGTTAGCTTCAACTACCAACAAAGCTGCAGCTTTGGATATGAGTACTTGGATACGTTTCTCAGTCATTTTCTACGGATCAGAACTTTAGCTTTGCTAAAGTCACTGGGGGTTTACCAAGACAGCCAAGTTGTGCCAAACTAGAGTGGAGTGGGACTTTGCTTGGGGGCAAGGGGATCAGCTCAGCAGAGCTTTTAGGGATGGAGAATTTCACCAGTAAGACAGATCTTGATTGTAATGCTTTCCCTGGCATGCTAAGGGTCTGAGCAACTTTAGCTCTGTCTTGAACCCTTTGTCCATGGGAAACTGTAACTGTTAAAATTTTTGGAGTTCCCCGTTGGACTTTTACATTCAACTGGTTCTGCTGCTTTTGACAAATGACTGCAAGTAGAGTCAGTCCTCAAGTATATACAAAGACAGTATGTCAGTGCAAACACTTTCTTTACAGAACATGAGCCAAATTAGTTTCTGGATTAAGACAAGAAAGTTAATGGGTATATCCTCTGAAGTTTAAGGGTTTATATTATTTGTATTCTACTTCTGTAATGATTTCTGGTGTATGCAGATCAACTAGTTTTCAGCTTGTTCTGCTAATGCTGTCTCAGGTTAACTCACCACCTGACTTTTGTGGTATTATACCGACACACTATTTTTTTCTTTTCTCTGTCACTAGGTTGTTCATACTAGTTAATGGCACAATATAATTTTTTCATTATTATACATCAGGTATAATGAGAGCAAATTGCCCTGGCTTCTGACTCTCCTCCTCTTACAACCTTGCACTTGGAGTTGTATCCCTCCTCTTTACCATGCTGCAGGAATTGGAATCAGAGTGCTTTGAGAACCTGTATGTTTTTTTGTAAGTTTTTTTTCATCATAAAGAGTGGCAATATTATATTTTTTAATATTCTTCCCATCTAGCATGCAGATTTATGTCTTTCTTGCTACTTGAATCTGTGCATATAAGAGATTGAAGAAAGAAGAGTTTAAACCAAAACTGAAGCAAAGTGGTGATTTCATATCTTTCCAAGATTCTTCCCATGTCCAGAGCTTGGGCCCTTGCCCCGTGCAAGTTATTTCTTGTGGAAGCCTGTGCCCCAGGTCAGAGAGGCAGATCCCTTGTCCCTTTTGCTACTCCTCAGATCTTCCCTGTTGGCTGTTGTATCCTAACCCTGCCTATGTGTTGCCCCTACGCCTTTAAACCATTGGATTCCTTATGCTCTCTCTGCCCCTACCAACCCCATATAAAATCCTAGACCTTTTCCTTGTTCCCTCTCTTCTCCTCATCCCCTCACAAGCATGGTTGGAACAAACTTCTCTCGTGGACCCTTCTCGCCTCGCTGCTGTCGACCATGCTATCAGCTACCTGGTGTGTGCTTGTAGTGTGTTATATGTGGCAGCTTTGCCAAGTGGCTTCCGCTGCTAAGACGATCCTGGAAGGTTGCAGCACTCACCATTTAGGATGAGACAAATGGCGCCTGAACAGGGACAGTCTACTACATCTCCCTGGGAACGTCTCTAGCAGTTTTTAGCCTCTGCATTTTAAGTTGCTTCGACACAGCCACTTCCCCGGAAAAACCTCCTGAGTTGTGTGAGTAAAACTTCGCTTGGGTCACTACTCTTTTCTTTCAGTTATGAGAAGGCTCTTTCTGGAAAAGATGGCTAGAAAGTTAGCCCGTTCGCAACAAGACGTTTATTCTCTAGTTAAAGCCAAACTTAAAGCAGAAGTATTCCGTTCTTCTAAGAGAAATTTAAACTGTTTCGCTTGTTGGCTTTTTGAGTTTTTCCCAGACATTTTTGTGGTGTCTGTTGAGTCTCCTGCTTTCTGGGACAGAGTGGAAGAGAAACTAACTCTCCTCAAACAGAGTGGAAATAACTCAGTTACAAAGTTTTTTCCTTTGCTAGTTGTGATTCATAAGTCAGTTAAAAACTCAGAGACTGAGTCGGGAGGACAGAGGAGTCTGGAAAGTGTACCTCGCCATGAGGCGCAAAGCTGCTGCTGTCCCCATGACCTTTCCCGTTCTCCCTTGTGCCTTTCTTGAGTCGAGACTTAACACCCATGCCTGGGGTACCCCCAAGCCCCCATCCCGACCCCCCAAGCCCCAGCCATGCCGACACCATGTGCTTTCCAAGGTGGCGCTGGCCACGTGGTCGGGTCCACCATGCTGTCTCCTTATTGTCCAAATTTTTGCGGGCTCACCGAAATCCTGCCCCCTGCATCAATGGGGGGTTCCGCAGTGGGTCCCGTTCCTGCGCTGGGTCCCTCCCCCCTCATAGGGACTCCCGTCCCTGTC
>VZRN01001108.1:749414-812725 GCA_013397935.1 Dasyornis broadbenti | reverse complement strand
CCTGGGGCACAGGCCTCCACAAATGAGTTTTTCACACTGCTGCCTAAAACAGGAGAAAGTTTCTGCATTTTTTAATCTCAAATAGAATCAGAGGGGTAGGTGAAAAAACATATGTAACATCAGCAGGGGTGAATTTAGCACCTCTGTGTGGAGAAGATACTTTACTTGGGCAATTTATCATGCAATGGCAGATCTGAATCCAATAGTAATTAGCGCTTAATTGACTTTACTGGCACATTCAATACTTTGTACCTTCTCTAATTATGGAATATCCTTAGTGTATATGTATTTTCATCAAAGTTGATTTTTCTTGAATATTGTCTGTATTAGAATGGCTTGAGGTCCTCTGTTAAAAGTGATGGACTAGCCTAGGAGTCAGCCCTGGCATTGTCACTCACAAGATAATAAACAAACAATAACCTCTTTCATCTTAGTAAATCCCAAAGCTCTGTACAAGGTAAATAATAATTAAACAGATGAACATTTACTGAAAATATATACATCAAAGAAGATGCATATCACATTAAAAATATATTTAGCTTCAAAACATCCCCACTATGGAGCCATTGTTTATCAGGTTTAACTGCATCCAGGGATGAAAGAGTTTTCTGATTTCACAGCCCTTGTAATTAGTGATTCTCTTCCAATTACCCATAAATTTGGCAAGCCTGTGTTACTAGTATCCTGACTGTATCACTTTCCAGGATGTTGTGCTGTTGCACTCCACTTCTCTGCCCAGTAGGGAGGTAGTTTTTCTCTTGAGGCCTATTGAATCTAACCAGAACCTTTCCAGTTACTTCACCAGTTGCTGGATCAAGATTACTGTAAATTCCAGCTTGTTTCTTTATGTTTGCTTCATTTCCTGTGTAGCTGGGGCCAGGCCAGTACACTCTCTCCTTCAGACCAGTGTTTGGTGTCTAGTCTTTTCTAGTTGGAGTTTGGATGAAGCCAAAGAAGCAGATCCTTGCATGAGCCAATAAAAATGTCCAGCTTCAGCATTGTCTGGAATAATGAGAAACAACTGATTTTACATGACATAATTTACAATCTGCCAACGGACAGGACAATATGTGGAAAAAGGACTGACTCAGCCAGCTGTGGTGAAAAAAGGGATTCTCCCCTGTGCATTTTCCCATACCTACCTTGTCAATTGTTCATGTAGTTTCTAAATTTTTAAAGATGCAGAGATTTTCTAATCACACGGGAGCATAAAATCTGTGGGTATCAGTGCTATAGGGACTGGAAAAATTTGTTATTATGCTGTTGTCCCAAGCTGCTTTGTAGGTTACTTTAGGAATTCTCACTTCCTGTTTATTTTTCTGTTTTGTAACCTCCCCCCACCCCCCCACCCCACCTCCTTTTTCCATGAAATTATTTATTCTTGCATGCAGGGATGGTCTCTGTTGTTGGGTGTTACAAAGGGCATGGTAGTGAGGGGATACCACTCTTCCATTGTCAGAGAATCTCAAAACCTGTCAACATCTCTGTCTGTGCATGTATTTACTTTTTCTTCCCCCCTAGAAAATACTGTGTAAAACAAGTACTGATCAGATATTTGGAATTATATGTGAACAATTCCACTAGCTCCTCCTGGCACTCAGAAAGAATCAATACCTTTAGTTACAGACAAATCTGCCAGACAGTAAGGGCAGTGAAAACACCTATTCTTGCTGAAGGAATGTATTCAGTTTCTAAGCAATTGCCAAGAAATCAATTCAGGCAAATCAGAATGTGACTGCTAATTATTTCTTTTAATTTTGGAAGTGGTGTGAATTTGTGCCAGAAAACCAGGAGGCAATTGCTCCAGGTAGAGCCAGGAGAAAATCACTGAAAGTCTCTGAAAGGTCCTTCTTTCCACTCAGACTTGGAACAACAAATCAGAAGAGATTTTAGAAACTTTAGATTTCTGTGTATATTCTTTTGTCCTGAATAAATTTTTGCACTCCTTCAAAGACAGAGTTTTGCACCCTCAGCAAATTTTAGCCACCTAACTTGCAGATTGCTGTCTCTAATAGTATTAAGTGGACTGAAGTTCATATCATTTTAAGGTGAAGTCCCAGCTATAACTCAGACGTAATTAAAGGCCCAGTTTAGCTGCATTCTTTCTATCCACCTACCTGCTCAGCAGGTGATGACAGTCTTCAAGAGGTGATATTTTAGAAAAAGGGCAAACTGCTCTCAGAGGCAGAGAAAGCATCATCACATATTTCCCTCTCTCTGTCCAGGCTTGTCTTTCTAAGCTGCCTGCACCAAGCCCAGTTTATTAATGTTCAGCAAATAGCTTTACCAGCACTTAGTGTCTGGCTCACAAAGCCTTTGCTCACCATGCTGACCTATCCCAAAGCTGTGCTCTTATGTTGGCCTCACAGAAACCCCTAGGAGTGAAGTAGCTGTAATTAAAGGTTTTCAGCTACAGGGCTGTCAAATCCTTTTGTGTATCTGTTTTGGCAAGTGCTTCAAACCCTACAGCAATATTAAATAGACCATCTGTTAGCCTTCATTAGGCTCTCACTCATCAGCAGGGCTATTAAATATAACTGAGGATGCTAAAGGAAACCTTGACATCTTGGCTTTCAATTGGAATAGTGATCAATATTGATAACGAAAGTATTTCACACGGATTTATTATTAATAGAAAGTTAAATACAGCATTAATATGGATGTTTTGCCCTATAACACAGCTTTAATATAACTAATCTAAATGATATAGTGAAACCGTACTTTACAGTATCACTGTCTGCAACAAAGAGCTCCATGGCAATGGCACTGTCCTGAAGACATGTGAAGGACTGGTCATAATTTTCTTTGCTAAATGACAGAGCAGATAGAACCATGTTAAACATGGGGGATGTTATAGGAAAAGACATACAATTACAAAATATGCAGTAGATTTGGCTTATTCTCTTCTTCTTTATAACAACTTCTTACATATTTAAGGATAGTGTATAGCAGTTTCCTCTGTTGTATCTTGTCTACAGTAAAAAAAGGCTCCAAAAGCACTCCCTGGAGAAAATGTTTTCTATAGCATTTTAAACTTCTCACTGAGAACAGTGGAACAGTGGAACCTTTGGACTACATGCACTTGCTCCACACCTGTAATAAAACGGTAGGAATATTCACTACTTCCTTGATATTCCAGCTAAGGGATATTAGACAGATTCCTTCATTAATTTCACACACACCAATCCCATTTATGAGCCGTGTATCTATGTATATCTATATCTATATCTATATCTATATCTATATCTATATCTATATCTATCTATCTATCTATCTATCTATCTATCTATCTATCTATCTATCTATCTATCTATCTATCTGAGGATCTTGACCTGCTGGTACAGAACCCAGTTGTGATTGTATGAAATCCTGAAAGCA
This sequence comes from Dasyornis broadbenti, assembly GCA_013397935.1. Lineage (NCBI taxonomy): Eukaryota > Metazoa > Chordata > Aves > Passeriformes > Dasyornithidae > Dasyornis > Dasyornis broadbenti. The sequence continues at coordinate 809,347 of VZRN01001108.1, read as the reverse complement.
ATTTTTTTGAAATTTTCAGATGAGTTGTTTGTGATTTTGATTTTCTACCTAAAGGAGTCATAATTAAGGCAATCTCAGGGTAACACACCTGAAGTGCAATCTACTTGAGATTGAAGAACCCCTTATAAAAGAAGTAAAATGATACTCAGGCGGTCTGAGGAGGTGGCACCAGTACATTTCTATTTGGAGATTGTTTTCAATCATCTTTTACAGTGCCAGTGACTTGCTGGAATTTTATATTCACATTAATATATCAAAATCTAGCAAAAAAATTATTTCCCAGAACATCACTATAACCAAAACAAGTTTTTCCTTTGTGTTCAACTGATCATATTGAAGAAACCCCTAAATATTTATTCCATTTTTGCATAATAAACTGTGATGAGTGAGATGTGATTCAGATTTGTTAGTTTACATTGATGCAGTTTGAGCATAGATATTTGTCAGAGTTTTAGTATGAATGGCCAGATGCTCAGCTGAATCCCATACGCCACATGTGAGCCTGGCCTGCTTTTTTGTCTGATTTCCTTAAAATTGAAAGCAAACAAAATGAACAGAATTCTGTTCACCTGCTGCTTTCCCCAATTCTTTCTGAAAGCGCTCCAGATATAATTTTTGTCTTTATACTTCAGAGATTATTTGTTTTTTATTTTGCAGCAAATTAATCTTCCATGACTAAAATGTCTGATTTTGTACCATGGGAATCAAAATTCATTAATTAAATACCATAGTAAGAGCCTTATACTCAGGCATATATTCATTTACTTACTTCAGCAATTCATGCAGTACATCACAATATTCCTACTATAAAAGTAAGCCAGCAGCTGTAGCACCAAAGGAAAGCTGAGGGAAATTCTGGAAGATCAGCCATGGGAGGAGCCCAATAGAAGTCCAAGACTGAATGCCAATACATACACCATTTTTCAAGCAGTCGGTGGTCATGAATGTAATTTCTGTCCTATAATTATCTGTGATGTTCAACTGATAGGATAGTGCCATGGTATTTGAGGAGTGTGCTGGTCCAGCATATCTCTGCTGTAACTTTCAGTGATAATGGTATCAGAGAGTTAATAACCCTGAACCCTTCAAGTAGAAAGCCCTAGATGAACATTGAAATAATGTATTATTGATAGAAATATCTTCCAAAGAAATGGAGCAGCTGGTTTTGTTGCAGAGACCAACAGTACATGAGGGAGTATAGCAAACTGGTCAAAAGGGAGATAAATTCAGTTCAAGGAAGACAAATTGTGATGGGTCAGTAACAGAAATGGACATGAAAGTCTTAGCTATGGTTGAGGAATGGGTAGCATGTAGACTTTGTGAAAATTGGTTAAGTCCTGCACTATGACTGTGTCCCTTGAAAATTACATAAATGTCAGTTCATAGTGAAAGGGAGGACTCTTAATCTCCAGTCAATGGTATCCTTTTCTGCTGGTCTGTCTGTGCTGACATAATGATTTTGTGGCACATGATGGATCAGATCAAAGACTGAAGTGTCTGAAATGTTGAAGAATAGCCCTATGCACCAGTAAAGGCTGGGGGCTGAACTGCTGAAAAGCAGCTCTGTGAAGATGGACCTGGGGGTCCTGATGGACAACAAGCTGTCCATGAACCAGCAGTGTGTCTTGCCAATGGTAACCTGAGGTGCATTAGGAAGAACACTGCCAGTTTGAGGGAAGTGGTGCTGGCTCTCTACTCAGCCCTGGTGAGGCCACATCTGGAGTGCTGTGTCCAGTTCTGGGCTCCTCAGTACAAGAGAGACATTGAGCTCCTGGAGTGGGTCCAGCAGAGGCCACAGAGGTGATGAGGAGACAGGACCATCTCTCTTACAAGGACAGGCTAAGAAAGTAGGACCAGTTCAGCCTTGAGAAAAGGTGACTGAGAGGGGACACCATCAATGGCTATGATATCTGAAGGAAGGGTGTCTTCAGAGGAGGGATCCAGGCTCTGCTCAGTGGTGCCAAGCAATAGGACAAGAGGCAAAGGACAGAAACTGATGCTCAGGAAGTCCACTTGAATATGGGGAAGAACTTCACTGTGCAGGTGATCAAACACTGGAATAGGTCACCCAAGAGGGGTTGTGGAGTTTCCCTCACTGGAAACATTCTGGAGCTGTCTGGACACAATCCTGTGGCATGCACTCTGGGATGATCCTGCTTGAGCAGGGAGGTTGGACCAGGTGACTCACTATGGTCCCTTCTAGCTTCACCCCTTCCATTGTTCTGTGATTCTGCAAAAATTAACTTCCTTTATTTTTGGCAAGTTAATTTGTGTCAGGATCTATTTTCCAGATCACTGATGAATGACTTTATAGATGCTGATGTCTTCACAAGACCAAGAATAAGCAGCAAGACTTGGCAACAATCTAGTTTTGTGTCAGAGTAAAATGATCTTTATCTGCAGTCCAATTCAATGAATCTGCTTTTGGGACACAGGCTAGTTTGGCTGTGTGCCATGTTGTCAGGAATTCTTGCCCTGAGGTAGGTAGGATACCTGTTGGTGCAGTTGTAATTTTATTCCTTTTTATTCTGTGCCCAGTGACACTCTTGTAAAGTAATGTCACCCTGTATTTACAGCTGTTGTTTTAAGATTGTTTTTGTCACTTTTTACATACTCTAGGACTAATATGTGTAGAAAAAATGCCTTAATTTCACTCTTTTAATTGTTGGGAGAAAAAGACTGTTTAATTTAGAAGGAAGTCTCTCAAGTTCTAGTAAAAGAGGGGTATCATATATTGGAAGTCACTCAAAATTTTCATTTCTGATGAGACTTTCTGGGTTCTGTATATTTGCTTTGAGACACTTTAGCATTCCTTAATGACTGAAACCAATCAAACAAAAGAGTGTCTGAATGTAATTAAATCAGTCCAAATTGTTTATACAGCATTTACAGTTTTCGTGGCCCCAACAGATAAACAAGTTCTGGAGCATCTATTTACACAGCATTGACCTTCACACAACATTGTGTGTGGCTTGGCATAGTCAGTGAAGGTTGTGACTTTCTCATACCTATCTGCTTCCTGCATTACATTAATGAAATAAAAACTACAGTGTGAAAGAAACTGAGAGAAATGGCAAACAGGTCATGGGAAGATGTTTAAAGGAGTTGCTAACTGCAAGAAGTGGCAGTGGCTAAAATGGCTACCACCTGCCAATGAAGCCACAGTAACTGATAGCTGTGCATTCTTGGTCCACCAGAATGGGAAACCAAGAGCAAATTACTCCTGTGACTTTTACTTTTCAATGGGACAGATCAAAAACAATGCACATCACTTTTTCCTGTTGATCAAATGACCTGTGATAACTCCTCTGTCTGTTGCATATTTGTGCGTCCAGTTTGGTTGTACAGACACAAGGCATGTACAAAACACACTATCCTTGCAAAGAGTTTATAAGCAATGAGCTTGTGGAGAGTTTCACAGTCTTGTGTGAGAGAAATCTCAGCCAGTGATAATAGCAAGTAGGAGAAGATTCTACTGGACAGAGACAGAAGTAGACTTTTTGGTGGTATCTTGTAGCCTAAGTAAATAGGTATGGGTAAAGAGCAGAAATAAAATGGAGGGAATGATGGCTGACAAATGACACAGAAGGAAGAATTTTTTCTAGCATGGAATGTGTCTGAGGCAGGATTAGTCTCAGAGAAAATGAAGAAGTGTCTGAGGAAATTAGAGGGTGAAAGGTGTGTGCAAAAGAGCAGGGGAAGTAGAGCGAAGGAAATGAAGAGTAGACAACAGCCAGTTCATCATCAAGTCCAAAGTTAATCCTCTGGAAAACAATGTGCTTATACAACAGGCGATGGTCCTTCCCTCAGCAGCACATAATGAAGCAGTTTTGGAATACAGTCCATGGTTTTAATATGTGTCCAGAAGCAGAAGACACTTCCCATGATTGCTGCCATTGCTCAAATGACACGGTGTGTCACCTTGGTTTGCATTCCCTGATGTGGATGAAGCTGGGTCGTCTTTGATTAATTCTCTGACCTAGAGGAATGCTTGAAGTATAGTGGCGTGTCTATTAATCCTGCTGTAATGCTGCGTACCTTCTACGTATTCCTACTCTCCGTAGTAACTTTCAGAGTTTTCTATGGAAATCTTTTGGTTTAGGAGGAAGGCATCAATTTAAAATCCCTAAAATGAAGGAATGTCCCTTGGCAATAATTCCTGTGAAAGTCTGTAATGTGCAGATTCATGTTTTTCATCTGTAATGGGAAAATTAAAAGTAATGACGGAGTTCTGATTTGGTTCATCTAATCACAGAATTCCAAACTAACAGATTCTCTTGGGCTTGAAAAACTGGGCCAGACTTATCATGAGAATAGATTGTCTCTTGGTATTCCTGAATGGAACAAGGGCATGTTAATAATAGCAAAAATGAAAAATAATAAAAAATAGAAAGTCTGATTCTCCCTGCATCAGGATTTTGTTTGCTTTTTTGTTGAAAAGGGGAAGCCTTTTCTTTATAACAGACCAGATCCAACGTATCTGTGTGTCATAGTTTGAGCCTGGCCAAATGCCAGGTACCCCCCAAATTAACACACCCACACCCAGAGCTCATGAGTTGAGATAAGGAAACCCGGGAGAAGACGCACTCAATGGGCCAAACAGGACTACCTTAGGTTGCAAAGTGATCTAATTCATTACTAACAGAGTCAGAGGAGTACATGAGAAGTAAAATAAACCCTTCAAGGCCACTGTTTCTCCACTCCCCCCCCTCCCTCCTTCCCAGGAGCTGCACAAGGGAACAAGATATGGGGGGGGGGTTAGGTCAGTTCATCACCCAGATCTTCTTCCCCTGCCCGGGGAGAGGCTCTTTTCCTCTGCGTAGTCATGGGTCTCACTGTCGGCAGCCCGCCCGACACTGCTGCAGTGACGCTGGTCCCCACACAGGCAAGCAGTCTCCCCAAAACTGCTACAGTGTGGGGTCCATCTTCCACGGGGTATAGACCTCTGAGCTGGGCCGTTTCCATCTCGGGAGCAAGGCTTCTTCTCTTTACTGGACTTCTGCTGGACTTCTCTCTCTCTCAGGCACCCACCCACTCCATGTGGGACACTCAGTTCAGTCTCAGGGTGCAAGTCAAGGCCTGTTTCTCCACTAGGACTCCCTCTGGACCACGGCCACTTTCAGGGTATCCACTCGCTTCGGTATGGGCGAGTGGATCTCAGCATTTCCCGTGGACCCCCACGGGCTGCAGGGGCACCCCCTGCTTCACCATGGGCCTCACCACAGCCTGCAGAGGCTGCAGAGCTCCGGCGCCTGGAGCTCCCCCTCCCCCTCCTTCTCCACTGACCTTGGTCTCTCCATGTTGTTTTCCCTCACATACTCTCACCTACTCCTCCTCTGGCTAAGGAAAAGTGCGTGCACCCATTGTTTTGATTTCTTCTTCAATATGTTTTTCACAGAGGCGTAACCAACATCTTTAATTGGCCCGTGCTTGGCCAGCAGCATGTCCATCACCTCAGAGCTGGACATGGTGAAGGCTTCGAGAAGCTTCACAGAGGAGCCATCTTTGTGGCCCCCCCCCACTAGAAAACCTGGGCCAAGCTAAACCACGACACTGTGGTGGCTTGTGCTATTCCAAAATATTATTTAAAGTAATTTCTAACTCTTGACAAGGACTTACCTCACTTCGTTTTTTTTTCCCTGAATTTTCCTTTTCCTATTTGCTAGCAGATTATAACTGAAAAAATTCTGTAGGTAAATAGTTGTCTGAGGCTGTACTTGTAGCTAGGGGTGTGTGAATTAAATGACCCCTTGTGTCTTCATTCTGTGATTGTTCTGAGCCTGTGCAGTGTTTCTATGACCTTCACTACAGGATTAATGGGAGTTATTTCCTCTTTTGGTGCAAAGCAATTATGCATTCCATCCTGCTCTGAGATGGTTTAAATGAAAGTTGCCAATAGAAATGTTAACCTTCACCTGTCATAATGCTATTATGTTATCTTGGGCTAATGGTGAAAAGAAGTCATGATTTCATTTTATTTAAATTTCAGCTGGGTATTTGACCATAAAATTATTTATAAAAGGAAACATAATAAAGACGGTAGATCAGGAGTTCAGCAGTGAAAAAGAAAAGTGTTGTGCTATTGTCTGGAATGTAATTATAGAAAAAGCTTCAGTGTAAAACAGAGCAGATGAGGCTTAGGTGCTCAAAAGATTCTATATGTGTGAAGGGACTGACTTCATCACTGTCCTTTGAAAATCCCAATATTTGACTATTTTATTGTGGTGACTTAGTAAATGCTCATGAAAATGGCTGACACAAGATCATAGTTAAAGTTTTCAATCTGAATATCCTTCCTCAAATCAAAAGTAGGGGCTAGCTTAAAACTGAAGATTGCCTAGAAGCCAGTTTTAGTTCTTATTTTGTTTTCTTTTATTCTCTATAAGCACAGTTTGGTGAAATGAAGGCCAGATAGTATGCATTCTACAAGAGCAGCACTAAATGTAGTATGGTAATGCTACATCCGGTCATTTTCATTATGTGTGATTATGTGAGAGAAGTGTGAAAAATAATATAAGGAAATCAGTCAGAGAAAGAGTGGGCTGAAGTGGAAATAGGCTGTCATATGAATATATATATACATGTCAAGTAGGTTGCCTGGGATTAAAAAAAAATAAATTCTAATTGTGTGAAGATACGTGACTAATAAGATATTATTTCTGGCAGAGTGTAACAGAAACAGGCTTCAAAGTCTAGTATTATGAGACTGGTGATCAGATCCCTGCTTTAAATCACTAGACTAAAATAGGCTTCTCCTCGTCTCAGAATGTGAGAAATTTTTCCTAAAAAGTATAAAATCACATCATTGCAGGAGCTAATAGGAAGAAATTAAATTTTGGTGAATCAACATTTTTCAACAGAAAATGGTCTCCCACAAATTTCTGTCCTAAAAGGTGAACCATGGGCTCAACATTCCATTTTGCAAAAACTAAACTCATGTAAATTGTACTTGCTCAGTGGAACTACTTGAACAAAACTTGCTCCTTTTCAGGACATAGGATCAAACTCTTAATGTCAGAATTTGGTATGTAGGAAAGTTCCACCATTAAAATTCACCATCTGAATTCTGGCATATCTCCACTGACTTTAATTTATGTCTTCTGAGTGTTTTGCTTTGGATTAACTGTTTTCTTTGATTTTTTTTTTTCTTTTAAAATTATCATTATTTAGCGTGGGGGGCAATGGTGTTTGTCCTATTTCTTTATCATAGAACCTGTTAATTTTGGAAGTATGAATGGTGATCAATTTATAGAAACATAAAACTGAATCCACCTGCTCTGGCCAAAGGAGGATTGCACCCTGATGAGCTTGTTCCATTATTGCTGATGCCAGGCAATGTGCCAATTTACTACATCCTGTTTGGAAACCTGCATGAACACACACCTGCAGTCAAGAAAAGCATAAGGGGATAAAGGTTTTAGTGATAGAAATGGACCTTGTTTTAAGCCTTTGCACTGATGCAAACTCAGTTTTAATGTTTGCAGTCTATTTAGTCTGTTTGCCTCTCCTTTACTGTCAAGATAGGGACAATGTGATCCTAGCAAATGCATCAGGGAGACTTCCCATAGCATATCTATTAATAACCATACAATACTTGGGTCAAATGCAAGGTACAATCTGACTGGGAAACACGGAGACAGTTAAATTGCATCTTGGCATCTATGTGGAATATCTTGTACCTCTATAATTACATTATCAAGGTGAAAGATAGGCAAATATGAAACAGTCATTGAAATTAATAGCATGAAGTGTAGCATTTACAAAGGAATATATTATTTTCTCTGTATCCTTTAATATCTTCCAGTTGTAAAGGATTTTTTGTTTAATGTCATCACAGCAGGAGTTTAGCAAACATGTAACTACCTTTTTTTAATGAGGTCATTTAATGAAGATAGTTCTTTTATTCTGATTTCCATTCTGTATTTCCTTCCCTGATACTTCTTGCCATATTTTCATAAGCTTTTAGAGAGTACAGTTCTGTAAGCTTTTTCACCTTTTCACATCTAATCTTTACATGGTTTGAAGTTGCAGCATTAGAATGTAAGTACTTTAAAATCAAATTCATGGTATCATTAATGTGAAGAGTACACTCTTCCACTGAGCTGTTCTGCAGTTATATTGCAGCTATGATGATGCCATAATATGGCTATTTGCCAAGTCTGTAATAAGAGCAATGGAGACATTTATCAGTTCTATAAGATGCATACAAAATTTCAGTAAGAAGAGGGAGAGTTTGGGTTTTGTTCATACTCCCAAACTGAACAAGGACCTGGGCAAAAGAAATACAATTTATTTGCCTCAAAGACCTTATCACTTAAAATGGCAACACAGACAAAGGGAATACTACTCATGTTTTCATGCAGATGATAAAATTACAGACAGATCAAATGTATTGCCTTGGGTCAAGCAGAGAGATTGCTGGGGACCCAGGACTTGACCTTCAAAACAGTGTTTTCAGCCACCACTGTATTGCAAATATACCTGGCCTGTTCACGTGTTATCCAGACCCATAAACTCAGTTTCTGATGTGCATTGTCTGTGTGAAGAGACTGAAATGAAATAAAATGGGTCAGCTTTGTGTCTTCTGAAACAGTGTGAAAACTCTGTGGTTTCATTCATCTTTTGCATTATAAAGAGCCATGAACTCTGTATAGTTCACAAAGTTCAATCCTACATGGATGAAACCAAGATGAAGGGACACGTGAAAGGCTCTTTACATGCGACTGGGTTTGATATTACTCAGGGAAGTTAGCATTTGACACTATTAAGGATAATAGGTGAACTGGGATGGAGGGACTGAAGAACAGGCCCTTGAACTGAATCTATCTGCTCTGATTTAGAATCACAGTGTATGTTTCTAGCCAAATAAAGATCTTGAACCTAATGAACAACTCCAGTCTACAGGAGCAGAATATATGAACAGATAAGGAAGGACTTAGAAACCGATATATGCACTGAAGGGTGTGGTGCTGACTACTCCTGTGGTATTAGAGGAGAATTAAAGAGACTTAAAGAAGCCATGTGATGGAAAAAGAAAATTAAAAGATTCATTACTTCATGGGAAGCAATTTCTTGAAACATTCTTCCTGGTTCCTCATGTTCAGAATTATGAGGTAGGTAATTACCAGTTCTTTTCCATTTCTCACACTGTATGGAGACCAGATCAATACAACTCTTTTTATAGTCACCCTGGTACTTATCTATTCTGCACTGGAGAAAAATATCTACCTCCTTTGATTCAAGAAGAAAGAATGGGTGCAAGATGAGCACACGCTTGACTTGTACTCTGTCAGTGTCTCTCCTTTAGACTGCCTGCCTGACAAGATGAAAGACAATTTTATGTTCAGGGCTTTTCTAGAGGGAAGGAAAAAACCCTCCAGCCTGTGATGCATGATTATCTACTATTTATAAAGACTTTCTCCTGAAAAACATTCTGAAGGGGTTCTTCAGAGCTACCACATTACAAATAACAAATAACAAAGGACAATGCTTATTGTTTAGTAAAGTTACCACCAGCTGCTCCATCAGCATCCCACTCCTTGTGTTACCCTAATGGCTACCTTAGAGCACACAAGCTGCACATTCCTGGCATTCCAGTGCTTGAAAGAATCAGACAGTGTATGCAAGAGCAGATAATTTTTTTTATCAGCCTGGTGCCTGCCTTATCTCAATAAATTTTCCACTGTAGATGCATGTTACACACAGAGAGATGGACTTCTGCTAAATGCACTACCCAATTCCTGCTGTGGTCTTGCTCCTCAAGCACTGAAACAAGAAACTGGAATTAATATTAGGAAGGAAGACCAGTGTGAGATTTCAACAATTTATTTGTGTCCTGATTTCAGCTGGGATAGAGTTAATTTTCTTCCTAGAAGCTGGTACAGTGGTGTGTGCTGGATTTTGTGTGAGAATAATGTTGATAACACACTGATGTTTTAGTTGTTGCTAAGCAGTGCTTACACTAAGTCAAGGATTTTTCAGTTTCCCATGCTCTGCCAGGGTGCAGGGGCACAAGAAGCTGGGAGGGATTATTCCATGACATAGGACATCATTCTCAGTGTGTAAACTGGGAGGATTGGCTGTGAGAGATCAATCCCTGCTCAGGGACAGGCTGGGCATCCATCGGCAGGGGGTGAGCAACTGTATTGTGTATCACTTCTCTTTCTTGGATTTTATTTCTTTCTTTCTTTCTTTCTTTCTTTCTTTCTTTCTTTCTTTCTTTCTTTCTTTCTTTCTTTCTTTTTCTCCCTTTTCATTATTATATTGCTATTATATTTTTTTTTTTCAATTATTGAACTGTTTTTATCTCAACCCAGGAGCCTGACACCCTTTTCCCCTCCATTCTCCTCCCCATCTCACCGCAGAGGCACACAGTGAGAAAGCGGCTGCATGGTACTGAGTTGTTGTCTGGGTTTGAAGAACCTGCACCAAACCCCAATATAGCTTCAGTTGGAGCAGGAAGCATTCAGGTCAGCTTGCAGGAGGACCCTTTTTATAACAAGGAAATGGAAGTTCAGATTGCTAGAGGAATGTGCCAAGATCTCAGCTCTGGGTCTGTTTGAAGAGGTGGATGAACTTCTGTCAGGAAAAATTTAGATGTAGTTTTTCTTGCTTCAAGAAGAGATATGGAGAATGTGCCTTCTGGAGATATCTTTCAAATCAATTTCTCTAGTCTGCTACTTATTCTTCTGTCCAGGCTTAAAGACGAACCCCTTCCAAGCTGAAGATGCCTAGGGAAGGCTGGAATTCAGATCAAATATGCAGTATCTGATTCAGCCTGTCTTAGGGGATTCGTGCTTTAATGACCAAGCTTTAAGGAGTCCTAGCAGGCATTTTATCAATATTGCCTGGCTCCAGAGATAGAACAGGGGTCATGAGATGCAAAAGACCTGTGTTCCTGACAGAAAAGTGTGGTTAAGAACAAATCTTCATGAAATGGAGAACCTGGGGAAAAAGACATAAATTAAAGCATTACATTTTTATTTTAAACTTTAAACATGCAGAATGGAATTAAAGGAAATTTTGGAGAGTCATTTCAGATGTGTTTAATACTGAATCACACATATGGGATCATCATGAGCACTTCTTAATTACTAAGGCCATATATTGACACAGAATAACTAATCTTTTGCTTTTGAGTGCCTGCTGCAAATTCTCAGTGTTGGCTATTTACCTCAAGTTTAATGCGTCATCCTGCAGAAAAACAAGTAACCAACATACAAACAAGGATTATGAGAGCCCTCAAAACCCAAGAAAAATATACAGAGATTGTTAAAGAAACAATAAGCAGGTAATAATGACCTTTAAATAGTTAATGACAGTAAAGGTGCTGATTTCATCCTTTATCTTCCTTTCTTAAGTGGATGTTTCATAACATTAGACTGTATTTACTGCCCTCTCACACTAATTTTCTTGTAATGCAACTTCAAACCATTTGAAAAAACCTCCAAACTTATAATGGAAAGTGATCAGAAACTTCTGTTTCAGTGCTAATTTTACAAAAAAATTAGTTCAAAAGTTTAGTAAATATAGAAGACAACATAAAAAAAGCCATTTTGTATCATGATTCTTAGAAGTTCTTGCCTCTTTTCAATTGCTGGATCACGTTTGTCATAGCACAAAATTAAATTTGAAGGGGTCCACAGAGTTAATTTTCCTGAAATAATCCCTCAAAGTAATGGCTACGTTGATTCAGACACATTGTATCTGCACATTTGCATATTAAATAAAGGTCTTTCTTCCCCCAAGATGTTAGCATAGCCTTTTTAATAAATTCCCAATTAATTTTATCAAACATATTTGAATAAATAAAAGATGAACAGAGAGATGAGGTGGAACTCTGCCCTCTAATGTAGAAAGCAAGCAGAAACAAAGGGTTTGTTTTCACTTTTTGGTTAATTAACTTTGTCTTCTGGGAATAAGAATGAGTCTTCAATTGAAAAGATTCAGCAATGAATAAAAATGTGTATAAATAAAGAATCTCAAAGGAATAAAAGGGAAGGCTGAAAAAAAAAGCACACTTTTTAAAGATAGCTATCATATATTACCTGATTTTATTGTAGTTAAGGCAGACGTATGTTCTAGAAGGCCTACAAGTTTTTAAAGAACAAGTGTAAAGGCTATGGCAAAATATTGTTATAGAAGAACCATTCCATGTGAGCTTACTCCTGGGTGACATTCATCTCTCTTTGAAGATTTCATTACTGATCGTTATCCTCATGCTGGACTACAGGCCGGAGTCATCAAACACATTGCTGACTTCTCATTTGTTAGATACATTGCCCACAGGAAAAAAGGGAGAAGCATACTTTAGACTGATGAAGAATGTTCTGATGGTTTATTTCAGTTTACATAGAGTAAAAAAAAAAGAAATAAATAAATTTTTCTACTCCTGCAGTACACTTGAAAATCTTTAAGTTGACTTTATGTGGGATGTTAATACTGAGATGACATGAGTATGAAGTCTGAAGAATATATACATGTAAATGTTTTTTCCCAACTTGATTTAATTCTCTCAACTGTATTCTATACAAAAAACCCATGCAGGGTGAGGCCATAAAAAGTTCATCTGATGGTACTGGTTGAGGCTTATTACAACGGTGTCTTGTTGCACACAGAAAACACTGCTTGTAGAATAAATCAGATCAACACATCTCCCTGCAACTGTTTATTTAGATGTTTCCTCAAGGCTAGCTCAGTGTTCAATTACTCCCACTAATAAAATAAAGGAGGAGGTCCTAATGGTAAAGTATTTGAATGACTGGAATGCCTATTGGTCTCTTTATAAAACAACAGAATGGAAGAGAAATAATCACAGAATATAATAATCTTCAAAGTGGTGTACCAGGCAAACCAAGACTTGCTGGATAGGCCCACATACAAAATTGTCCTCAAGTAAAGTTTATGCAGAATTTATCCAACACTTCTCTAGTATACTCCCCTATGTACCTCCTCTTTTTTGTCCTTTCCCAATAGATGTGCTCTCTGAGCCTCTGAGAACTGGGGCCTCCATCTGAGCTGGGTCATTATGCTACTTACAGAAAACACCTCTACAGCTCTCTCTCTTCATCACTCCGTCTGGAGCCTTTTCACACCAAAAAGGCTTTTCTCCTACATTTTTATTGCATAGTATGTGATTATTCCGTGGTTCTGCAGGCTTGCAGATATGATAAGAGGTGACAATAGCTGGACATAAAAATAGACCCTGTTGCAAACCTACTTGTGGATCTCATAGCCACATGAATTTTTTTCAACCCTCCATTTAAAAGCTTTAAATTAAATTTACGTTTTAGTTTTTACAGAAGATGGGGATGATGAGGTGTTGCAGAGAGCATCTTAATAAAGTTGGCATAGTATTAATTGTCATTCTTTTCTAGTTAAATATTCACTAATGATAATGACTCATTTTGCCTCATTATTTTTCTAGTTAAAGGCCTTATATTGTCAAGGGTTTTAATCTTCCTTCTTTGCCTATATTTCTAATGCACTGAGGTCTTTCTTTTCACCCTTCCTCCCTTATTCAAAGCCAGCAAAGTTTTCCCTAGCCTTGTTCTCTTAGGAACAAGCTATTTGTGGTTTAGCCCAGCATTTGTATGTTCAATCATCTTTCTTTTCTTTGTTGTCAACCCTTTAAAGATGTTCGTCTTGCTTTCCTGTAATTTATAGCTTCTCAAAAAGTCTAATCAATTTATACTTTCCCCACAGGTTCAGACCCGGCTTACAGTGCTGGCTGTTTGAAATTCACAGTAATAGGTGTTGCATTTTTGATAACACATTTACTAGTGTGTTAGCCAGGATGATTTATAAAGGGTGCGTGGGAGGGTTTGATTTTTTGCCATCCTTAACACAGATGAATTAGGTGAAATATTTCTCAATCAAAAGCTGCCACACAAAGCTTGACTTTCAACCACAGCATAAGCTCACACAAATGGGATCTCTGAGCTTGAGGCATGCCACAAAATACAGCACTACAGCAGATGGATCCTTCCAAGGCAGCCTGTAGCCATGCAGTGGGAGAAGACTTTTCAGACTACTGGAAACTGCTGAAACATTAAGCTCACCACAATGAGAGCAAGAAATCTACGCTACTCTCAGTAGACATTGATTTGCTTAGGTTAGTTCCTACACGGAAGATTTGTAGGCAAAACATTTTCTTATTTAGTTTTAGCTGGAGTGAGAACTCCTCCAAGCAGTATCAGTCAGTCAGCCCTTGACTTTTGAGCATGAAGGCACAGTTTGTGCCTTAAATCCAGCAGCCCCTCTAAGACACGAATCAGAAAGGGTTATTCATGTAGAAACAATTTGAGAGGTATATTCAATTTCTTCTTCTGAGGAAGGATTCCCCTGACAGGAGATGTTAAGGTCATTGCTTCAGGACCCACAAACTTACTGATGCTTCAAGTTGGCCCAGATCTGCTGTTTCACTGCTCCTGAGCTTCCACCTGCTCCCTCACACTGAACTCCAACATTTTGTTTCCCTGTGCTTACATGAGCATTTGGCCTTTGAGCCGGTGGTAATTATGAACACTGTAAGGTAACAGCAAGAGAACATAGCCTTCTTTCCCTTCATTTCTGGTATCTGTGCAAGGACCCCAGGAGATGCAGACAGGGAGAGGTGAGAACAAAGAAGGAGCAGCAGTGAAGATGAATTTCCAGCAGAGGTCATGAGAACTCTCACATCTTCTGTGATCTTCCATTAGACTGTGTGACTATAAGGTCTTTTCCTTCTTCAGAAACAGCACTAGCTAACACTGCTCCTGAAGTCAGAAAGCAGAGAGGCCTGAAATAAAATTTTTTATCCCTACCAATAAGCACTTATACTGAAGCTCCAGTGACTTTCTAACCTGCATATTTTCATGGTCAGAGCCATATTGCGTTGCCAGGGCTCTGTCTCCAGAAAAAAAATCCCCTCACTTAGGATATAGAGTGGCAGCAAAGCCCTAAATCAGATGAAAAAATTCTTTAGCTTGTAGTCAGCAATATACACTCATACCACAAGTTTCACCACCCAGTGGCCTTTGCTAAACTTGGCTAGCCCATTTGTAAGTGATTATTGTTGAATTGTTTCCTTCTGCTCCTGTCCTGAAGGCAGAAAACCCAAACACAGGTGTTTACATTTCAACTAGAGTCTGACCAAAGTATGTCTAGGTATTTTCCAGCTTCTACATCTGGAAACTCTGATATCCTGTTCCAGGCAACCATCAGTCTGCACTCAACTCACATAAGATATCTGATTGCTTTTATACTTAAATCTTTGGAAAACTATCCATGACAGGTGTCTTTCCACAATATTGTCAACACTAACAAATAGAGTAGGGTGAATAGAGTAAATGGATTTTTATTATGAGAGACTGTAACAATTGATTGGCTGTTAATGTGAAGGTGCATAAAATTATTGATTTTATTTTGCAAAAATGTATGCCATTCTCTTCTCCTAATTGGGAATGGCTTAATTTCTTCACCTCATCTCACAGAGCAACCTCAGTGGAATGATTGCAATAGTCCACTTTTAAGAAGGCTGAAGCTATCCATCCTTGGATGCGGGGCACTGACTACAGTCTGAAATTCCTTGGCCTTGAGGATCTGTTTTGTGTTACCATTTATTAGAATGAGCATAACCACTTTTACAGTAGTACCTGGAGCTACTCAAGTGTAGGAAGTGTAATATAACCCCAGAGGAAAAGATATTGCACATGCACACAATCAGAAAATCTTAGTACCGTCTGGGATTCTCAGATGAAAATGTAAGAATCCTACTGAGAGCCCTAAGGGAAATTAAGGCAATACAGTCTCGGGCAGAAAAAAACCCCACTTCTCCTTTGTAGAGGTAATTGATATTTCAATTTTTTTTTTTTTTTTTCCTAAGCTTTATTAAGAGAAAAGCCCCTTGTAATTATCAGTTATCTGTGAAAGACAATAAATTTCTGGACATAAAGAGAGTTCTCCCTACAGTGATCTTTTTCGGGTGCTGCCCTAAACTGTGTCTTGGAGCAGTATTCTGAGACAATGTACACTTTTAACTTTAAAATTAAAGGTAATGCTTGAGATCCCCAGGTTTACAAAGTAACTTGTTCAACAATTCTGGAAGCTGAGATTCTGAGGTTGCTTATAAAATCTGTTGCCCAGGAATGAGGACATGGGAAATTTTACACTTCCTACCTCCGTAGTGTTTACATGATGGAGTGCTCTCTATCACTGAGATCAGGCTTCTCAGCTGACTGAGGAAACGAGGCGGCAGGAAAGTACCTCAGTGTAGGAGCCATCCCCAAGCTTTGTGATAGCTTTGGCAAAATGAATCATTTCTTTGACACATTGCTTGCAAAACAGCATGTATAGTACTAAAATGTAAACATTTCTTAGTAAACCTAACACTTCTAATTGCCTTGCTGCAAAAGCCCCTAATAAATAGCTTTCCAAAGGCCAGACAAAATGCTTTTCAAGAATTCAATCAGTCATCCAAGAACCACCCTTACAAAAATCACCTGTTCTTTCAGCTGGACCTTCCTAAAGCCTTCCTACGATATAAGAAGAAAGTATGAATGCCAGACTATCTGTTAAAGCATGACTCAGGTAAGAACCTAGCAAAGTTCCACAGTTATTCCTCAACAAATCTGAGAGCTTCCATGTGCTTTCAAGAAGCTTCCCACATGGTTGGTTACATTTATTTTCACTTTGCTCCCAAATAGAAACATCACTCAGGCCTGTGTAGCACTACTGGAAACCAGTAATCACTGGTCGCTGTTCCTACCAGGGTTTACTTAGGTATGTTAGAATTAATGTCTCTCTGGTAATTAGTTTTAAATCATATTAATCCATATTCATATAAAATTCATTAAAAATCATCTACATAATGGGAATAATTCTTCTCTCTCTTTTTCCCCCAGAGTTTTTAATTATGCATCGTATTTTCTGGTAGATGGTCACTGGAGAGGAGATAAAGCATCCATTACAGTTTTTGGAACCAAGAATAATTATCAATGAATCCAAGTGAGTAAGAGATAGGGAAATAGTTTAATGGTCTACTTGTTAAAGGGTGACAAAAGTGGATGGCCTCAGAGAAGTGGCCCAAAATTGATCCTCAGAATTATGGGAAAACACTGTTGCAGGTAAAATCTCTGATAAGTTAGAGATGTGAGTGGATATCAGTCTCCTGGGCTATGTGTACTTGTGTAAGTGCTCACTGAGTACTTGAAAATATACATTTTCGAATCAATAAGTAAGCTGTTTTCAAATAAAAAAGAAAGATGTTTCAGTATGCATATAGGTACATTTCTTGATATTGGATCTAGGGCAAGAACACTTCCCTTAACTTGCTCTCTTCTCTCCTAGTAGGATATTGTTGGGGAGGATTTTGAGGTTTGCCCTGTAAGCTTCAAATGAGATAGAGTGTTGAGTAAATTCTTATGGAATATATGTCCTCTAGGCAAATATTACCTGGCAACTCTTACAAAGTGTCATTGTTTCATCATCCTGATCCCCTAGAAAGAAACAAGGGCTACCCTCAATGTTTGGAAAGCTCCTAGCAAGGTACAGATGCTCTCCTAAAGAAACAATAGGCCACTGAAAGCAATGAAGGCATAATATAGGTGTTTTTTTTTTTTTTTTTTCTGATTCAGTTTTTTTTTTATGTTAGAAAATGAGAGAGAATGGAAAATTTTTCAGTAAAGCAAAAAGAGTCAAATCACAAAATATCTTGTAACACCACCCTATGTATCTTGTCAGCAACTTGACTTTACTTTAAATGATGGCTAAAATATATTGTTTGCCGTGCCCCTTGATTTGTTAAACCATAATCATGAAATTGAATTACAGGACAGGAACGATAATAATAGATGAAACTATTATGTGTCATAGAGAGGCAATTATGCTGTAGCTAATGATCTTTACTAATGGGATAAGATATACTGCCACATGTGCCTTGAAGACCATCATCAGATAAAACGGAGTAATCCATCAAATAAACCTTTAAGGCAGTGTTTAATTTGAGAGGTGAAAGAAATAAAATTGGACTTTGGAGGACATCATGAATTCCATCCATGTAATGAGATAGAATATTGATCTAATGAACTACATGAAGTCTAGACTGTATCATTTACCTGGAGCCTGGAGCAACTGGGTGCACACACATGCATAACCAAAAGGTTGGTGGAGATAAATTAACTCTTCTTACTCAAAGGCAATATGGTGTTCTGTATAAGATGGAATATGATTACGTGCTGGCTACAGATTATACCATCACACATTAATAGCAGGATTTCTACTGAATGCTGGATGGCTTAATCAAAGCACCTGGGCAACGGTGCCATGCATTTGTTTCTGCCACTGACTTAACAATATGGAAAAAAGGGTGTTTAGACAACAGTCAGGGCTTTTTTGTTAGGGCTGTGTTTTTCTTCACTAGGTGATTTCCCTATTATTAACTGCATCCATTCTTCATTCTCTACCTTGCTCCTTGTGAAATAATTCTTTGGGCAGCTCTGCCCAATGGCAGCAGAGGTTACTCTTGGGCCACTCACACCGATCCAGCCGTCTGGTTACAGCAGATAGCAAACAGTTGACTGGATTATTTTCATGATGAATATCCCTGTACACCAAGACAAGAAGGTATTTAATTTTGTATCCAAAAGAGAAATGCCTATGCCTAATTGTGCATGGGATATATGTATATATTTATTCCTAAAATCTCTGAATGGCATCTAAAACAATTGCAATTCATTTGCAGCAGCTTGAGAGAAGCAAATGCCAATAGAACAGAAGTGACATTTATAAATACTGACTAAACAAACAATGTAAAAACAGAATAACCCCCAAATCCCCATGCCTTCCCTCTCCTTCTCAAAAGAACTCATGCACTTCCTTCAACCTTTAAAAGGAAGACAGCAAAGTGGGAATAATCTACTCTTGAAATTTTACCTGACTGTATTATTGAGTTTTCTGCATGACAGGTGTTGACCTATGTTTAGGACCTGTGTATAAATATGAGTAAAAAGGTCTAATAATAAACATGTGTTGTGTTTTATGTGCTTTGTTTCCCATCTCTCATCATACTGTGTGTTCCATGTATTTTGAGTATTGATGAAAACTGTATTGATTGAGGAGGTTTAAGAAGCAGGCTTTTATTCTTAGAATAATGTTAAGTCTCGTATAGGCTCTCTGCAAATTTCAGAGGATTTGCATGAGACTGAGCCAATTATTTAAGACTCAGCCAGCAGAATGTCAGAAAAAGCCAATATGAGTTAATACAGACAGTTCAGTTTTGAGTCAGAGACTGCAAAGTCTCAGAGAAGTATGAACATAATTCTGTCTCTGATTAAACACAATGTGATGTGCCAGGAGATTCAAGACAAATTACTGAATCAGTCAAGAAACTGAAGATATTGTAGCACTCTTGTTTCCTTTGTGCAATTTGGCCTTGTTTTCTGCACATTGTAGCAAACATTGTATTAATCTAAAGAAAATCCTTAACTTATTATGGATTTCCGCTTTAAATCTGCTATCTAGTATAAATGTTATCTTAAACCGATTATGTCTTACACTTGGATTTAATGTAGTAAAAAACACACAAGATAATTCTACCAATTACTTCCTGTAACTTTCTGTTGTATGTGTGAGCAAAAGAGCAACATGGGCAGGTGGCTATTTTAAATGTTTGTAAAATTCAGTTCATTCTGGTAGGGGAATCTGTGAAATTTCATTCTAAGCAGCCTTTAAATGCTCTTGTCTTCTCTGTCAATCTGGTGATGCAATATGAATAAATATTTAGCCATGTTGAATGAAAATAGAAAACTTTTGACTGGAAAGCAGTGCATGGTTGGTAACATGGACAAAAATATAAGGTCTAAACCAAACGCAGATGCTTCAGACAGTAAGCAATTTGGATATAAAATTAGCTCTGCTGGAGCCAATAATCATAGGTATTTTAGAGAAGCTGAGTCTTCCACATAAAATAGAAAAAATGCAGCAGAGAATCTGCCCCACAGAGGAAGTTAGAAAAGTGAAATGTCAGATCTGCAATTCCCATGAGGCACCTTGGCGGCATATCTACAACTCACTTCTCATAATGAAAAATAATAATACAAAACACCCCAACAAAACCTGGAGGAAACACTTCCTGTTAAAAAACAAAACAAAAAAGGAGGCAAAAAGATTTAACAGAAAGTTTTCAACCAGCCTGATTATAATTGCCAACTACATAAGCACTGCCCAGCTGCTTGTTTTATTTTAGGACAAAACCAGAATTAATTAAGTCATTGGGAAATACCCACAACACACATATGGATAAGATGTTTTAACAGGAAGCCACCAGGGAACTTGGATGCCTTGTTTGTTTCATGTCCAACCAATGGAGGTAGCACAGACATTTTAAGGCTTTATTTAAACTATTAGACTCTGTATTACGTGTGCATCTTCCACGTAAAAACAGTGCCAAAAGCAACATGCTGACTCAGTTTAATGGAATTTTCATTACTTCCTCATTTTTTTTTTGGATTCTGAAAGAACCATTTTCTTCATAAAGACTATCTTAGAGAGGATAACTTCAGACTGAGGTGGCCAGCTCTGAATCATTGTCAGATCCCCTAGCGAGTGCGTGTTTCATCTTGCTGACTTTCCTAGGCTTGGAAATCTTCATTAGGAGTATATTTTTTACTGTCTACTGTGGATCAAAATTATTCTATTCATGGAGAGGATGTGTGACCAACTGATTGCTTCAAAAATGTGGATCAAAATAGAAAACTGTATTGTAAGTAAATTTAGGAGTTTAATGAAAAACTTAGGTATGATTGAGTGTGTTCATAGCAGTCAAAACTCTGAAGAAGGCAAAGAGCTGCACTCTGTTCCAGTAGGTGCTTGGGCAATCCTCTCCAAAATCTGCCATACCCAGTCAATGTAATCTGGCCTGGAGTGACCGTGGAATGGGACAGAGATACAAAGAAACTCTTACTTTTCTCCAAGTCTTCAGTAACACTGCACTGCTTTGGAGCAGCCAACACTTTTAGCCTTGCCCTAAGGAATTTTTTTTTTGAGTCACATGATTTCAGAATAAAATTTGGTGTGATTTTAAGACGCTTCACTATGAAAATTCCTGTAAATTAAAAAAAAAAAAAAACTTTTTCCATAATTTTGCCATCTACTTGCATTTTGCCATTCAAACATATCGAACACATAACTTCAAGAGTTTCAAAATTTATAAAATGATCCTATTGTTTCTCTTTTTTTTTATTTTACCTGTCCCCTTAGGTCAGGATTGTTATGTTAAGATTCTATGGGCAGCCTGATGTACCGTTTTGAAACCTTGTGAGAAGCTCTGCTATGGCAAGTTGGATAATACATGACAGGATCAATCCATGTAAAACAATTTTGCGAGTTGTTAGACTGCAAATCAATGCATGAGGGACAGGAGCCCTTCTAAAGAAATTTTGCCCCTTGGGGAAGATCTGTGAAAGCTTTCTGATATGAATGAAGCATTCTGTTTGCTCCTTTGTGAAGGGGACATCTAATTAGTGTGCTGCCATGAAGAGTATCAGAGGTTACAGTCTCTCCTCAGGGAGCTCCTCTGTGATTAAATACAAGCTCTCATTTAGGTTGCTACAGTCAAGAGGTCAAGAAGCCAAAATGAAAAATTCATTCACCCACAGCATTTGCATGTTAATTGTCAAGCTTCGTAGCTGTTCAGATGTGAGGCAAGTGCCCGACCTACAGATACGTGGACAAGAAATGCGAAGAGCTGAATTCTTTCTCTTTTTTAAGGTGATAGAAGACCATTGTGGTGTTATCAACCATGGAAGAGCTGTTGCAGAATTGCAGTGAAGAGGAATATGGCCTCACAGGCAAGCCATAAGCTGACAAGCCATCAAAAGGGCAAAATTAGCTTCTGCTTATTTTATCACTTGCTGACAATGTCTTTGGGCATGTAGAAGACAAAATCTCATTTAAAAACCTGCAAGAAATAGATTTCCTCAACATGTAATCAAATTCCCTCTCTCCTGCAAATATTTCTTAAGCCTGACTTGGAGCTTTTCAGCTCTGTGGCTGATTTACAGAGTGTGCACACCCACACTAAGTTTAGTCACTAGACTCTATATGAGAAGCTAAAACTCATTCACTGACTGAAAATTTGCCACCAAGCAGTAAATGACAGGAAATTCATCAAGCATCTCTCTTAAGGACACAAATTGCTTAAAGGTGACTTTCCACTGATTTTGGAAGCATTAAGAATGTTGCTCTTTCTTTTCTCTGCATAAAAAAGTGCTTAAACACATTGATCTGAGTGAAAGAGGCAAACCCATTCCTCTTCGTGCTTGCTTTTACTTTAAAATATTAGGCATGGGAAAAAATATCTTTTTTCAGACACTTGTAATATTATTCGGCCTGTGACGCTTCAAGTGTTTGGTAGAACTAAATCTTTCAACACCACCCTGCTCTGGGGAGGCTTTATACCATTAGAGATACAGTTTATACAAACCAACAGAAACTCTAGCCTCTAGCTGAGTGCCTCATGGCATTTGGACAATTTTACAGTAAGTGCAGATTTTCCAGAGTAAGGCACAAATATTACCTCTGTTTAGCCTGCTGCATTGTCAGTTGGTTCCAGTGTGCCCCTTTTCATGCTAAAATGTGATGACTGCCAAATTTGATAGATTAGGGTGAGGATTGTCAGTGGTTTTCTGACCACAGTTGTTTTGGGAACATGGGTGGTTTTTACTGGGATTTCTGAACCAAGGGAACAGAGGAAAGGAAGAGGTAAACTGGGATACATAGTCCTGGGTACTATAATTATTCATCAGAAATCTGACTTCAGGAGGCCCTTGGAAGATACATGGCACACGCCACACATACCAGGCCGTAAAACATGTCCTAGTGTTTGAGTCTGAGACTAAAAGAAAAGCATTGCAAGAATTCAGAGTAAATGCTGGTGAAGAATAGGTGAGATCATAAGTTTTGGTAGTTTCTACAGCCTTTTGTGCAGTAATGCATTAGCAGAGTAAAACTGCTAGAGATTCAACAAAACAAGTATAATTTCACACTGCAGAACAAAGGACAGAAAAGGCCTGGGGTTTCTTACTAATATTAGTTTTCTGTAAATTTCCCCCTTAGAGTTTTGAAAGAACTTAGAGTTCTTGAGAACATGAAGAGCTGATGACTCTGACTCCACTTTAATGTGTAGAAAAGTTCCAAGACTTTTGCATTCTCAGTGGTATATTTTGTTTGTTTTTTCCTTTTCATTTTTTTCTCCTTTTTTAAAAAAACTCACAGCATTTGGTTAGCTATTTAGTTTTATAGGACATCTATTCATAAATAAAAGGCTGTAAAGATAAAAGAATAGAGTAAAAAAATCTGATTTTTTTTTGCTAACACTACAGAAGAGTTTGATTAAGATACTTCTCCAAGGGAAAAAGTAGGATCACTTCCTGATTCTTCTCTTCTTTAGAACCTCATCTATGTCTCTATGGGATGTTTATTTTACGTAGAGACTTCAGGGTACACCAGCATATCATAATTAATTAATGTGTAAAAAGCTGATATTAAATGGGGAATGGAAACTGTTACATTCACACAGCTTGGTGGGAGATTCTGTTCATGTAGAAATCTCACAACATCAAAAACTGAAATAAAATTAAATAAATGTAGCACAAAACAATGCAAAAAGGGAGCAAGGACAGGTAGTTTTTTAGGAATACAGAGAAAGTGTCCAAGCAGCCAGAGACCAGATCCTGAAGGAGTCCCAGAGGTTCTACCACCATCGCTCATGGACTCAGCCTTGGGCAGAGATGGCTCTGTCAGACACGGGGGAAACTTCTGGCAGCTTCTTACAAAATCCACCCCTGCAGTCCCTTGCTACCAAAACCTGGCCACACAAACCCAGTACAACTTTACTGGCTTTGTTCTACAAAGCAGACCACTGCTGCTGGAGAAACACACTGAGTAATAACAGCAAAGCCAAAACCTGGTTTCCCACGTTTCTCTTTTTCCTGTGACTTGTCCCACTTAGGCTGCTAACTAACAGGGTTTCTGCAGTTTCCCACTGTAAAAAAAGGTCAGCTATGGTGAAGTTGCCCATGTGCCTTTTGAACGACCTCACTGTGGGATCATCACTGTTACTAAAATTGTCAAGTGTTAAGTGAAGTGAAAAATATCCTGGATTTTAGGACAAAAAATAAACAAATACAAGAAAACCCAAACCCAGGCTGAATAACTAAAGGTCTGCTAGGAAAAAATCAACAATTTTTAGACATGCACAGATGTGTGAAATGAAAATTAAATTAGACAGCCAAGTGCAAAGCTTATGTTGAGAAAACAGAGAGCTTAAGACTTAAACTGCATATATATAGACACAGTTGAAACTGAGTTGAGTGTCCCTCTAGGCTTTAGTGCAAATTGAATAGACATTGATGGATTTGTTTTCCTTTCAGATTAAATTGAACTTTTGATTTGGAAGTAGTTTACCTGCTCCTGTACTTGAAGGCTACATCTTTCCTTAACTAATTTTCTCTTGTTAAGGCACTTTAGTTTTATAGTGGTTTACAGTGGTTTAGAAATTGGCACTGTAATTGTCTGGAAGGAGCAGGGAAAGAAAATCATATAAATAATACTTTTCTGTATTGCTTTACCCCCACAGTGGCCTGTTCTCTTTTTAAGAAGCCCATTTTGTGCTGTTATGCTTTCAAATACACTTGAGCTGATTTCTAAAGTCAGATATCACAGATTGCACAAAGCACAAGCATTTTGGACCATTTTTAAGGTGTTGCTCCAGTACGTAATAATTTAAATAACAAAAATAATTGTCCTAGTCTCAAAAGGGGTTGGTATTCACTATCAGCCTAGACCCTGTGGTGACTGTAGAGTACAGCCTTTGTACTTTTAGCTCTTCTAGCCCTTGCAGAGGTCTCAGACCTGTTCTCACATCTGTTCTGTTTACCCTGGTGTTTGGGCATCTCTCCATCCCAGCTCTGGATCACCTCACTCAGCACAATTCAGGGAAACATTTTGCTCTGCCCTGAAATGTACATGAGACTCAAGATCATGTCATGTGTTGTGGGAACGTGCTGTCATGCCTGTGGTTGGGCTGAATGCCGAACATGTCCCACCTACTCTATGACATCATCACGTAGTTGATGGTAGGCAGGAGTGAATTTTTCTCACGGTGGCTGCAATGTTGCTTACCTAAAGGGCAGATGGGTCTCCAAATGCTCCCAGTGCAACATCTCTGTGTGGAAAGCAGTCACTGGAGGTGGATGCCCTCCTGTGTCTGGTCTGATGCTGCCTAGTTGAGGCTGGCCAGCAGAATACCATACTGCATCCCAGGGAACACATGCTTTGAAAAGAGAAAACTTTATACTTGTTTTGTCATTATGATCTCGAGTAGAGTGACATCAAGGAATTCCAGCCAGGACTGAGATGCTCTTTAGACACACAGTAAGCTATATTCCTTTCTAGAAAAGCCAAACCAAACCAAACCCACCCAAACCAAACAAAAAACTGTCTTCCAATCTAAATTCATAAGTAGAGAAATAATGATTATATCCTACTGGTGTGCAGGGAAACTAAGGCACAGAGAGCTTGTTTGGCTTGGCTGTAATCATACAGTGGGTCTAGGGGAGAGCTGAAGGTCAGATTTTCCAAGTCCATTTTAGTTGTCACACCACAGACACTGGGTATCAGTATTATCAAACTAAATACTATGGCCCTACTGGTTCAGGCTACTCTGTCACTAAATTTTATAGATACATTCACATACAGGAAATTGAGGTTTAAACACCACTCCAACAAAATAACAACTAAAGCTCTGCTAAGAAGTCTTCTGACTGACTGTGTTGAGAACATGGTCCTAACATACAGGTGTTTGGACCATGCATGGACTGGTTGGACCAACATTCAGGGACACTAAAAATTGTAATTGTATCTTAACCTTTCAGGAAGGGCACCAGATTGCCTTTGTTTTGCACGGAGATTTTCTTTGGTACTTGGCATTTAGAACATCTGTTCCAGGGAAATATCAGTCAGTGGGTTTTCTGCTTCATGCACAGATTAATCTCATATCATCAAAAATTAATGACTTATGCTCAATGTAAAGCGAAAAAGATTTTTTGTTTACCACAGCATCCTTCCCCAATCCCTGCCATGTCTTTCTTTCCAGGTGTTATCCTCAGGATAAAGGGAAGTGAAGCTGGAGAGAAAAAGCAGAGATAACCCACTACGGACTTCTGAAGTATTAAAAATAAGCTTAATAAAGGAAGAAAGAGAGATAAGAGCTATGGGTGTGTGAGAATTGGTGCTTTTTTTTTTTTTCCTGTCTGCTAAGAAATATCATAAACAGAGGCAGAAGCTTTTCATTCCCCTTGTTTTGTTACTGAGCACCTTAAATGTTACAGATTATGCCTACAAAATTCTGGGTTCTGCTAGAAATCTCCCTTTCCTTATTTCATTTTCATACACACAGAAATAAAGAAGGCAGGAGTATAATCTGTTTTTTCAATCAGGGATTACAAAATAAATTATTTCCTGCTGCATCAGATGCCCAGGAACCAGATGTTCAGTCAAGGTGAAGTAGGAGCCTGTACTGGCTGCACTTGAGCTCTGATGGTTAAGACAAACCAAGCATCTTTCACTGTGCATGACATTCTCTCACAGAAGGATGTCTCCTTGTATAGAAGAAGAGGCAGCTAGAGCTTAAGAGATACATGAAACAGAGTCCTCAAGGATGATTGGATTATCATGGTCTTTCAGTCTGGGAGTTGCTGCAGAAGCATCTATCTCCAGTGACAGGATTTAGGCAGCTATTTGTTCCCAAATCCAGCCTCTCTACTCAAGTCACCAAATAATTTTCAACTGGTAGCAATTTTTTGGATTTAACTAAAGGTCAGAAGGTGGGTATAAGAGACTAAGTTAGACTCTACAAATAATTCAGCATCTACACTGGAGTGTAGAAATTATTACAGTCAAAGCCCTGGTAAGCAGAGATGACAAGCCTTAGCAGTATTTTGTTGCATTTTCAGGACAAAACTTATAGCTAAAGTTGGTATCCTTATCAGAAGTAGTTTAGTTTTACATCTAAAGCATTAGACTGAAAGGTGTGTCTCAACTTTTGGTCTTCCATGACATAGAAGAAATCTTGTTTTACTCTGTTCAAAAGAAACAAGAGGTGTGGAACTGTGGTGGGCTCTAAGTCTCTTTCTGATGTTTTAACTCTAAATTGTATTTTACCCCTTGAATAGTCCAGCCAAAGAAAACTATTCAGAGTAATAATATTGCAGAATATCAGCATTGCGAAGTTTATTCCAATCTCAGACCTATCAACCCCACCCTGGGCTCCTCATCTTTGACGTACAAACAAATATCCAGAAAGATAGCTGTTCCCTGCCTAAAAAATAGCAGGTGGGAAAAGTCAGGTTGACATTTTCTGGAAGAAAATTCAGTACATCTTCTTCTGAGCTGGATAGGAATGAAATGGTGGAGAATGCAAAAATATACCTTCAGTTTTCTGCTTTAGTTTGGTTTTAATTTTGTTTGAGATATGATTTAAGGTTGCAATAGTAGCAGAGTCTTCTCTCTTCCCAGACAGCTAACTCACCTTTAGTTGTTTCTGTGTTCTGATATGAAAGAAATTTGTTTACTGGAAGAATCAGTGAGTGCCAGGCTATGTTTCCCATGACAACCCCCTGAGTTTATACAATGCTCTCAACTTCTGCTGTAAGTTTTTGCACAATGTCCTTTCTTCTTTCCTTGTGGCTTTTCCCTCCAATAGCTCTGGAGAAGGATGCACAAACAGTGAGTGTAAACAGCACCAACAGTGGCTCAAATACTTCCCTAATGGGGCTGAAATGCTGCACAAATCATCAGAGTTGTATCAGGCATTAAAGTGGCCATTCATGTGAGCAAGGAAATTGGGGAGTGTTGACTGCATACGCAGGCCCTTTAAAATGTGGTCTTGTGATCCAAATTCAGGAGTGTGCAGATGAAGCAAACTTTTAAAATTTCTGTTTGAGAGGCTGTCATGTAGGATCATGATGTTGTATAATATGATGCATCATATCCCATAATATAACAGAGGAAGATAAACCTTTTTATTTAAAACCTGTGACAATGCCCAGCGTTGTTGTTGACTGAATTCCAATTACCTGAGAAGCATTCAGCACATCACATTTTAACATGTCATCTCTCCGAAGTGGAACCAGTTGCATTAAAACAGTCATGAAACTTCAGGCCCCCACACTTCAGTAAAAATGTAATCATAAAAATTTAAAATGCATATCTTCATTTCCCGCCATCTGCAACAACGTCAGGCAAATATGCCTCATTGGGATTCACCACAGGCACAATTATCAGTGCTCTGTCTGCAGAATTGTTAATGGAAAAATTACATACACTGACTCTTGATAAACTGTGCATCTGATTTCACTGTTTGTGAAGCACAGAGATATTAATTATTTTTGCTGTCACTCTTCTGGTTACTGCAAAGAAATGGTGAAAGTTTTCTTTAGGCATTTCTCAGTCTTGCTGAAGTACACAGCAGCTTGATCTAAGAGGCAAACACCAAAACAGCAGTGGCATGGCTGCATCAAATGGTGCCTAACTGGAAAACTCACAGAAAATTCCAGTGCCACATTGTTTGTTTTTAGTTAGGACTGAAAGTGCTCCAGAAAGTCTCAGTTTATACCACTCTGGACTCAATTGTTCTCTAACATTTTGATAGTTTACATTATTTGTATATAAATAGAAGCTGAGATAGGCCAGCAAAAACAAATGCCTTGATTAAAAAAAAAGTACAAAACCCAAAAACCAAATCAAAACGAGCTTTTTCTTAAACGTTTAGCCTTGCCTGTGCAGAGCAGCCAGTAAAATGTGAGGTCAATGTAAAGGATCTGTGAAGCAGTTAGCAGTAAACCCCTGCACTTCCATTATATATCCAACCATATTCAAGTCCAACTATTTCAGGCTCTGAGAGGTTTGGATGAAGATTTGTTCCATTGTCCTTGGATTAAGATCTATTTTATTATTTTCAGAGATTTTGAGCTTAGGCTTTTCAGGCTTTTTATTTTTCTTTTTTTGGATTCAGTGTGTCTTTGGCTGCATTTCCCTAGGCCTGCATGAATTAAAACTCTTAGGGCAAGTGTGGTCCTCCCCTCTTCTAGTTTGGCTGACTCCACTTTCAGGCTGGGCAGTATAGGAGGTCACCTGTTTGGTAGAAACTCCTCCACTTTTATAATTGCGTCTTCCAGTTGCAGGTAGGTGTACAAGACCCCTCTGGTGAACACACAGTTTACAGAAGGTTTACGAAAAGAATTTCAGAAGGAAACTTAAAGAAGTGAGCACTGGAAATAATAAACAAAATAAAGAAAAACTTCTGAAACACTTTGGTTATGCTTGCAGGGAGAATGGTGGAAGTTGTTTGGCAGCTGATTGTGATTTGTCAGGGCAGTTTTGTGGATTATGGTTCAGCTCAGGTGACAGTGATAAGTGAAACCTGAGTAAGAACTTTTAGGAGTGACACTTCAGTATAGGGCAGTTGCATTCCAAGAGTTGGAGGGGTAAATTGGTACTTGTAATTTAGTAAGTGGCTTCCTCATTTTTATTTTGTGTGTGTTTGAAATGCTCTTCTCTCTTCTAAATCTTCCTGAAAACTCTAAAAGCTGATGTAGAAGAATCAGTAATAAAGAAAAAATGAAGATGGTCTGTTCACCTGAGACTTTTCTTCCATTAACTTCTGTTTTTACTGAGCAACAGAAATGAAAAGATTTTCTTTCATCAAATATTTTCTGTGATGGCAGTGGTTTGGAGTAAATATGTGATAAGAATATCTGCCACAAAAAGAAAGCTGGGAATTATGAATCAGTCCCTTGGCTGACAGTGGGCAGCTCTGAATGTTTTAAAGGACGGTATGAGAAATCTTATGCTTGGTACAGGTGTAATAGTATTCAACCATCCTGATCGGAGCTGCATTGGAATTGATTTAACCCTGAAGCATGAGGTAAGCTTTATGATTTTTTATGTTTGTTTGTTTTGTGGGATTTTTTTCCCCCTCTCTGTCCAGTAGCTCTGCATATTCTTATGAGTAAATGGCCATTTCTTCCTCAGAGCTATACTTGGTACCAATGTAACTTGTAGTGATGAGTGTCACTGTTTATTGATTTGGTGAGTAAGGGTGCAGAACTTTCCTTCTAACACAACAAATTGTCTTTCTTCATCAAAATATTTTTCTCTACTGCAATTACTCCCCTAGAAAGCAAATGACTTGATGCTTTTGTTTTACACTTAAGGACAGAAGTTTCCAGTGTTTCATTTATAAGTGCATATGCTTTTTTGGTAGCCTGTCTTAATAATCTCTTTAAGATAAGCAGGCCTAGTGTTTTTCATCCTTTGTAGATGAGTTTCATGATAATTTTAGCTATCATTCTGGAGACGTCTTTTAACTCCATAGTGCTTCTTTTGATCTGGAATGTTATACATAGCAGTACTCTTGATTAATACCACTGCATTTTTTTTGTATTATATTCAGTCCAGTGAAGCACAGAGAAGGTAGCTTTACACTGTATTCACAATACCACAGATTGCTTGTAACAGCAGCAATGATTAATGAAAAATAGTTTTACAGCTGCAACAACAAAAACACTTAAAAATATCTTATGTATTAAGTTAAAGGTATTATAAAGCACAGTATTATGAGGATATGATATTAAACTCACAAAATTATAAAGGACCATTTTTCAATTACAATAGCACTCTGTGTAGATCAAGGTACCATTGGTTTGCTGACATAGTTTTTTCTGTGTATGTACTTATTTCCTGACTCAATGCTGGCTACTGTTTAAACAGCTGAGACAAATGTAGTAGTTGTGATGCTGAACAGCTCTATTATTTTCTTTATTTTTACAGGCAGAAAAAAGGATTTATATGCAAAGAACCATATCTTGCAATCACTTATGTAGTTAATTAAAAACAGATGAATAATCAGATTGATTACAATATGACTGTTTCCATGCTTAAGAATAATTAAGCCTGAATGGATGTGGTTAGGGGGTTGAGACATTTCTACATAATCAAAAAGGTATTAGTTGTGGAAGAAAAATATGTGAATTACGTTATTAATTGCTTAAGTTACTGTCTTGGCAGAGTATGGATGCACAATTATGTTTTCAGTGGCCACTGTGTGAGAAAACATATAAAATGGATGAGAAAAAACCAGGAAAACTGCAAGTAGCAGTGATATGAAGCCATTGCATTTTACTATATTCCATGTTTGTGGAGGTGGTCATTAAAGAAAGCCAACATGGCAGAGTTGCAAGAGGCTTTGGGAAGAGAGACATCTTCAATCAGATCCCACCCTGAAAACTGAGCTAAAGACATTAGTTAATAAAATCTTCATGAGTGCCCTAAGCAACAGATTGATGCAAGATTTTTTGCTGCAGAATTAGATGATGTTCTTAAAACACTTCCTTACTTGGAAATGTGTTTTTTGTGGATAGGAAATCTGCTTGCAGTTTATTTGCTGCTTGGAAGAAGCGACGAAGAAGAACAGATGTTTTTACTTTTTCAGCTAGTGTGGAATAATTCTAGAGAAATTTGGAAAGCAGTAATGGAATTTAAAGAGACTTCAAACATTGCAAACGTTTATCTTTCCTGATGCACAATGTTAAGAAAGAAAGAGGTTTCCAGGTGAATAAAATAAAGCAAAGAACTATTCACAGGTTCCAGAGCAGAAAGAAGTGAATTGAGTCTCAAATAGGTATTTGTAACTAGAAGAGGCAAAGCCTGTCTTGAAGACAACACCACCTCTAGAGAAGAGGTGGATCTGTTGCAGACTTGCAGAAGTGAGAAGGCCAAGAACAAATTTTGTGTTTACTGTGGGGTTAGTGAGAAGTTAGGAAATGTGTGTGCCCCCACAAAGTATAATTTTCCAGTAATGGGGCTGTGGTCATCTTTTGGCACAGTTATCAGTGTGAGATGGTGCAAGGGGTTTATTTTAGGCCTGTAGCCCCCTTAGGCCAGCTGCTTGTCTCTACACATCTGTTGTTTGGCTCACAAAGGATTCTTTACTGAGCAGAGCTTTGGCTACAACATTTGCCAGGCAAGTTCAAAAATCTAATGCCACACATTATTAGCAATGATAAGTTTTCTGCAAAGAGAAGGCATCAGAGAGGGAATTGTGTTCAGGCATTATATGCCAGGTGGTCTTGTTCCCGCATTCTATGGCAAATACAATTATGCATTCTCGATATTAAAGATGCTTATGTCATGGATAATATGAATACATATTGCAAAGTGGTAATGAAATTTGGAATATCTGATTAGTCAGGGAAAACGTAAAAGAGTATTTTATTTACATTTCTAACATAATTTTTTTCACTGAATGACCAATTACACTTTTATTAGAAAACATCTATTTCGCTTGTTTTAATGTCAAGTTACTGATAAATTGGTGACTTAGATGGCATTGATCCATTCATGCCTGCTGAATGTTTAATTCATGGATACCTTCAAATGCTCACTGTTACACAGGATTCTGTTAGGTTTTGGCTAGAACTCCAAACGAGGGACATACAGTGGACTCATGGTCCAGAAATATCTGCCAGCAAATTGAAGTGCCAATGTCACTTGACTGTGTCAATGTCATGGCACCATCCACAAAATTATTCCTTTTAAATTACTGATCAGATCTGGTTTGAACTGGTTGGGTCTGTTTTGCATCCATTTGGGTCCAGTTTGAGCCAGTTAGATCCAGTTTGAACTGTTTCGGTCTGGTTTAAACCAGATCCATCTGGCTCCCAGCAGTTTAAACAAGACTGGACCAGTTCAAACCGGTTGCAACTGGTTCTACACAGTTTGAACTGGTTGAAACCAGCTAGAACCAGCTGAAAGCGGTTTGAACCAGTCAAAACTGTTTCTGGTGGACTGGTGGAACCGACCACGTCCAATTTGACCCATTTGGGTCCAGTTTGAAACAATTGGATGTGGTTGGAGCCAGGTTAGAACTGGTTAGACCTGCTCTGAAACCCTAGGAACTGGTTGGATTCACTTTGATCAGGTATGAACCGATCCAAACCAGTTTGAAAGATTTTCATCTCGTTTGAATTGGTTGGAACAGTTTTGCACTAGTCAAAACCGTTTTGAAACATCAAAACTAGTTTGAACCAATTTGAATCAGTTAGATTTGGTTTGAACTGGTCAGATCCAGTTCAAAATGTCTGGATCTGGTCTGAACCAGTTGAAACATTCCTGCAAAGCTGGGTACTTACATGGCCTCCCTGTCTCCTGGGTATATCTTTGTGAACACAAGATGCCCTTAAGGCCACAGCAGCTGCTCAGGCTCCGTGCCAAGGTCAGAGGGGAGTCAGCCTTCGGGATGGGAGAGAGGTGGCTTCCTGCAGCACAAACACCAGAGCACACGAGGCAGCTTTCTGGAGCACGTGAGGCAGCTTTCTGCTTGGAGCAGATAGAGTGCGCTGCTTTTCTGTGAGGCACACAGCTTCTTTCTGTAAGAGTTATCAGAAGAAATCCGACTACTAGTCAGCAAGAATAGAATTAGTGAGGGGAGCCCTTTTGAAGAGCTGAAGCCATGAGTGCAGTTGATCCTAAATCCCAGGGATGGCAGCCAGTGCCCCATGATCAGCCATTTGTGAGCATCTGAGACACACAGGTACAGAGCTGCCAGTGCTGAGCCACACGGAGCTTGTAAAACAAACCCAGACATTAATTATTAATCAAAGCCAGCAAAAATGTATTCTCTTTAATATGTCAATGCCAGTACATAAACTCTTGAGCTAACAGACACTCTAAAAAATGAATGCTGGTTGCTGTTCTAGCAGCTGTTTCATCAACCGCTTTAGAACCAGCAATATGTTAGTCAGCCATACATTAGCAGATGACATAAGGACAGTTCAGAGTTGAGACTTTCCATACTGCGAGCTCCACTCAGAAATTAACATTTATGGTAATGTCTGTTGAAAACCCCAAGAGAGAAGCTGGGGACAGGGACCTATAAGAGGACATCACTATACCAGAGGGTGAGGAGCTGGATACCATTATCTGAATTCCACTGAGGATTGCAGGTAAGAATAATTAAAAATGGCTTCAGAGAGAAACCAAACACATTGGAAGAAAATTTCTTGTCTCTGCCCCCAAACAACCAACCAGTACCTAGTGGACAGAGCAAATTTATAGACACATGGGTGTGTTAATTCAATAGCCTTTGTGCTGTCCAATGTTATGTGTCACCAAAGTCTTTTTTGGGGGACACTGCCACAGGAATGCTCAGATTAATGGAAATTAAAAACTCAGCCTGCAGTGAAGCCTGTTGGAAAGTATCATTAGAACTTCCCTTCCCACACTACTTGTTAAGTTCTTTTTTGTCATTCAGCATAGAAGTAAAGAAAAACACAAAAACCTAACACAAATACCCCAAACCCACAAACTATCCACTTAAGCATCGAAAGAATTTTAAAACACTACTAGAACATCAGAGAGCAGGACTGACCGGAAAATTTGCATTGATTTCTAGTAAATGTTGCTGATTTGAGTGGCTTAGATGGGGTTCACAGTTTGCTTTTGTTGAGTTTTGCCCAGCAGCACTTAATGAGAAGAAAGCTTAAAATATCCAGACACAGAGGTTTTTTTCTGTGAAATGTATTCTGTGATTCTGTGCTTTAATACATGTGTGTGCTGAGTATTTACGGTACTTGATTATGCCAGTTATTATATGAATTTCAAGGCAGACAGAATCCACAGGGAATGAGGAAACAAAACATCCAAACCTGTAACATTTTTGTGCTTCATTCACTTCTTTCTTTCCACTGTGTTTCTGGAAAAAAGGGGTAAATATGTTGCTTTTGTAATGGCTCTGTTTTTCAACAAAACAGCTGAGCAATCTCTGACTCCACAGTCCTACAAGTTTCCTTGAACGCCCAGGTGAGACCAGCACTCTGCTGTGCTGAGTGTCTTCCAAAGCCCTGTCAGTAAAACCTGGGAGGAGCTGACAGAAGAGAGCCTTTGATGCTGCAGCAGCACTGAGGGAAGGGCACTGGGCAGGGACAAGCCTGCTGGGCTGCTGCCAGAAATAGAGCCCAGTGTGGCCGTCTCGAGTTCTGTTCCAAAACCTGTTCTTCCTCCCTGCTCCACCTGTTGCTACACACAACTGCTGAGAGGCATCAAATGCTTCTTCTGCCAACTTCAGTTGTTAATCAGGGAATCCTGCCAATGCCTCTGCTTTGGATCGGTCCTGTGCTGTACTCTGGCTTTTAAAATTCACTGCATGCCCTCTGTATTTTTTTTTTTTTTTGTTTTGTTTTTTGTTGCAACTAAAATTCCTGCTGGTTTATGATGCCAGGCTCTAATAAAGACAGGCTTTGCGTTGTGTACTTATAATGCTGAATTAGTCATAGTGGCAGCTTTGAGGGTACATTTATTTCTAGAAGCCCTTGTTTAATTTATGATTCTATCTTGTCTTTCACAAGTCACATTTTTCTCAGTAATGCTTCCAATTCCACAGGTTTACCCATCCAAGGAATTTCCCTGACAACAAAAATATGAACCCTTGTTCTCTCATTAGGATGCACACTGATATTGATTCACCCTTACTTTTAGAGCACTGATTTCTGTGTAAGATATGCCGCAGGTAGTTCTCAGATTCTTCTCTTCCCTTCTCTGGTACAGATGAACACTGCCAGTATTGATTCTGTGCAGAATTTATCTTAGTGCACTTCTTGTCCTCTCAATCATTATTGCACAGGTACTCTTTCCTCCAGCTTATGTTTTGCTAGCTGCAGTGATTGTTCATAGACTGACTAACAAGGCAAAAAATGGAACTTGTTTCCACTGCTGAGCAAGGAGCCAGCAGACCTGCCTTCTAAACTTTGCTTTTGAGCTGCTACAGGATGACTACTTTAGCTGTCCTCCCTATTACAGTGCATTATATTCTTCACATGAAAAGCTGTAATGGAAACTGCCTGGAATAGCTAAAAGCAGGTTATACAGCACAAGTTCCTCTAGTGTGGAGAAAAATGCTGCTCACCAGAGTGGATTTTACCAGGTTCTGTTACTGGTATTTGGGTTGTGGAGGGTGACTACTCCTGTGAATGTGCTTCTAGACACCAGAGCTAGCATGTAATTTCCTGGCAACAGAAACATCACTATAGCTTTGTTTCAAAAGTATCTTAAGAAATTTCTTGAGGACGCTCCACCTAATTTCTTTTCTATGCCTCTTAATGATAAACTCTAAGTTTTCCTGCAGTTTCTGTGGAAGGCTCTGGTGCTCTGCCCTGTCAGTCAGTTCTCCTCATATTGTCAGCTCTTCCCTGGTGTACTGTAGGGTTTCAAGTACCTAAGATAAACGTACATATTTTCTTGGTTATCCTACTCTATAAAGACTCCAAACATGAGTTTAGATTGATTTGCCTAATGGAAACATCCCATACACTTATAGGAACGAAAAAGAAATAGCATTTGACTTTAGAGAAAAAGAAAGCTTAGTTCCATTAATTGCTCTCACTATGACAAAATTCCAGCATAACAAGAGGGGGATCAATCGAAGTATTTTCCAATGCTTTACTTTTGATATATGTGTGTACTGTAAAATGAAATGTTACTATTAAAAATGGATTCTAGCGGTGGTATTCTCCATGTGTTGATCTTAGCCACCATCCACATCTAATCTATATATTTGGGGTTTAGCATGTGAATACTCCCTTCTGGAAATTTCTTATGGCTGAGTGCAGGTGTAACTGCTTTGATTGGAGTAGTGAAGGACAGATACACATTCCTCTGTCAGTGGATAACCAGAGGGAGCATTTTGCTTATGTAAATAATTAAGAAATACTACAGCAAAGAGAACAAAATGGCTTCCCAGAACTCAGCAGCCCTCTGCTCATGCTGTCATTTCAGATTTGCTGCCTTGCAGAGACGATGGCTGGCTCTGTCACTCAGAGGGGGAACATGCGTTAACAAGCTGCATGGTTAGTGTTTGAGCAGTGCCTCATGTGCTGACAGCATTTCATGTGAAGTGCCCTTGTTCACCTAGGCAGAAGAAATCTCTGGGAACTTTTGGACCCAGTTTTGCTCTATTCAAAATCTGTTGGAGATTTGTCATTGACTGTAATAGGCAACAGATCAGTCCTTTAGTGCTGCATAAGTGGCAGACAGAGGAGAAATTGAGACTAAATGGGCTAAAGCTGTATTGTCTTTGTTTATTTTTCTTTGCCAATGAAGAGGTGCTGATGAGTTTAACTCAGTCTCATTACAGAAATGGGAACTCTTAAAATAATGTTACATTACAGCATTTTTTACGTATGCTAAAACTGCAGTCTTATTATTCTGAAAAGTGGCAAATCTGTTTGCAAATCTCATTGTAGTTTCAAACAGCAATTTGATATCATGGTTTATTCTACCAGCCCTTAGGATCATGACTTTCCAAGTGAAACTGAGGTAGAATTTAGACACTTAAAGATAAAATTGCTATACTGAAAAACCTTGCTTAGATAATAACTTTTTTCCCACGGAAAACTGCAAAAGACTCTACACATCCCAAGACCCACCTCACAGAAACACTTGGATGTCCATCCATGCATCCAAGTGTGTCTCTGGTGCTGCCCATGGTACTCATGCACATCCCTTTGGTGTGGAAGGTATTCTCAGACCAGGCTCTCGCATGTTGGGCTGGTGTCCATCAAAAAAAAAAGAAGGATGACAGGTGGTTTCCTTTAGATTTAGCTATTTAGGGTGAATGAATTCTCTGACTTTCTTGTCTAAAGGGTTTCTCTAGAGATAAATGAACATGCTGAGCCAGGAAAGGTGCTTCCCAAAGCATTTAATTGTTGGTAGTGATCACATCCTTGATACTCAAACTGATAATTATTCAGATCAGTTAGTAGTAATATAAATTAAGTGAAATCTCCCCAGTTGTGATAGTTTTGCCTACGACCACAGAATGACTGTTTACAGGAGAGTGTGAGCTGGTGCTTGCCCTTCTTAGTGGGCAGTCCTAATTCTTCACAGTGGGAAGGCATTGTCACAATATTGGTTAATAAGTATCAATGCATAAAAGTATTTGAAGTCACTTGAGGGCCAGACCACCAGAAGGGGGGCACTGAGCACACACTGGTAAATGGCCATGTGACTTGATCTTAACACACCTAAACTCAGTTGTCCTTATCACACATGTGGTAATTTGCTTTTGGGTCAGCCTAGGTAATTTTAAAACATGATCAACAAGTATACCATGGGGACAAAAAAGTTCAGCCTTCCTCTTTTCTCTGACTTGAAGTGATTTGACATGAAGCTCACATTAACTGGAGAGTCCACTCTGTCTTAATGGTAGAGGGAAAGCTCTATTTTTCCTTATTTTGTTTACTTCTTATAAAAGCATGAAGGAAAGCTTATTTTGCATTTCTTTGGAATAAATGCCAATTATTTTTATTCTTCTAAGCTTTGTGCTCTAAGATAGTATACGCTACACTGGTATACCCACAAGCAGAAAAAAAGCATTTCATTTACAGTGGAAAGTAAAATGCAGAGGGTAGGCATGTGTATCCAGCTGCCCTAAAGCTTAACAGGATTATTGGTAACAATGATAGCTGTGGAGCTCCCTCTCATTTAAAAAAAAAAAAAAAAAAGATGAAAAATAAATTCATAAATTTTTCACTTTATTGGAATTATTTCTTGCACTGAAACTGAAATAACAGAGTGATGAAATTTGGCTTTTTGCCATTTCAGGGTGACTATAATTTCTAGTCCAGCAAATGTGACTTTTGCAACAAAAAGAGTCTGTAATCTGGAAGATAAGAGAGTCCTGTTGGCTAGGACATAAACCAAAAAATATTATCCAGCTGCAAAAGATCACTGGAAATAAGCATTGAAAAGCATTTTAGCCTGATGTCCCCAGACATATGCACTGAGCTTGAGGAATGTGAAGAGGAACATGCTGGAGCAGAAAAAATAGCCACTGTAGTGGTGTACACTGCAAGAGGACTGTTGGGATGTGCTGGCCATGAAGGGTCATGACAGCGGTTACAAGTGTTCAGGCACCATTGGCTTCCTCTCAAGGGATCCACACTTGGAGGGGTGAAGGACAAGTGTCACTAAACATCACCAACAAGAAATGTTGCGGTTCCTTTAGGTAGGATGGCTTTATGTGGCAGACTGAAGGGCAGACTAATCCAGACAGTCCATTCAAGTAGAAGACAAGGAAAAGTTCTCAAAACTTGGTGCCTTCAGCAGGAGGCAGAAGCCTGGGTCCTGACTGTTATCCCTGTTGTGCTGGCCTTGCTTTCAGAAGCTGCTCTTCACTCTGTGCTGCAGTGCTGGCCTCTTTGCTCCTTGCAGAAATTCCCAGCTGCTGGAGTTCTAGCCTGCCTGAGCATGTGCCTCCAGCCAAGTGTCTGCATCACCTGCTCTGGGAGGCTTCATTCTACTCTGCCTGCAAGTTGGGTTTTAGGCTGGACTCTGTATTCCTTGGCTGGTGGCTTAAGGCAGACAGAGCATGTGGAAATGGATTGCTCGTTCTGCACAAACATCGCTGCTTTATCTCCAGTTAATGGAGCACAAAAAGACAAAAAACACTACCCAGTCAGAAAAGATCTGAAGACTCTACTTGAGGACATTGACCTGTCTACCTTGCAGGTATCATATTTTTCTCTGAAGTAAAAGATACTGGTCACTATTAAAAGCAGTGCACTAGACTAGTGAGATTACAGTTTTCACTGTAGTGGCATTTCCTCGTAGTGAGGAAACTTTTGTTTAACAGAAGGAACTTGGATGCTGGAGCAGCAGCATATTAATAGGGCAAAATAATTAAGCTTATAAAAATCCAATTTTTTGCTAATAAGAAAATTAATTTGATTTTTTGTGTGTGTGTTAAGCATCTGGAACACTTGTAATACCAGTGTAGAGATTTGGTCTGGAAAATTAGAGTATGGATAACAAGATGACAGAGGTAGTTGCTGATGTGAGAGGAAAGGTAAATAGCAGGAAAAGCGTGGGTAGATAAGGAAAGGCTTAGAATATTTAAAGACTAATAGATGAAAAAGACAGCTCGGTGTAGATAAATGATGAATAATGAGTCACTGCCAGTATTCCTAGGTGCTTCGTACACTCGGAGAAATAAAAAATAAGGGAACAGATCATGCTGCAAATTAGCATAACTGCACTGAAGCCTGTGGAGCTTTGCTAATTTACACTTCTGAAGGACTGGACCCTTCAAGGGTGAGTGTTGGTGATGAATGGTGAGAAACAAAGGAATAAATCATAGTTCCCTTAGAAGCTCTGGATGGGGTAGTTACCTTTCTTTCCTATTCTATAATATCCTATTTCCTCCATTTGTTAAGCAATACAAACCATATTAGACATTCTGTAGATTACTTTAAAAATCCACAAAATAAAATATTAGAGGCCATCTAAAGCACTTCAGTCTAATAAAGGAAAAGTCTTCTCAAGTTTATAAAGAGCTCTTAAAATCTAAACTGTGAAAGAGATTTACTTGACGGTGTTACTGTTTACTGAGAGCTGCAGTTTGAAGGCACTCGGCATCTCTGCACAGGCCTGCCACGTTTATTTTGGCAGTTAATGTTTTAATCAATACTTGAATTGTTTAATTTAAGCTATAACTACTTTGGGGATTTACAGATAAAAAGATATGTATGCCTTTTCTCTACTTTTAAATGTGCTAGAAAGTAAAGCCTTGCACCTGGAAATAATAAAATGCTTACAAAGCTGGAATGGATTACATTAAAACTCTGCCGGCAAAGACCAGGAATTTTGAAAGTTTTGGGAAATTATGAAGTTTTAACTGATCTCTTATGGATGTGATGTACCCAAACACTGCAGCACAGTATCTCTGCTTGCTGATATCTTCATTAACCTCATTGTCACTATTTGTTTTAGATTTAGCTAATTTGGAGCTAAGCAGACTTCTACAAGGAAATTTTTGAAGCTCACAGCATCAACTTAAATGAAGCTAAAAATTTATAATGGCCTTATCCTGCACAGATCTCAAAGAAACTTCTTCCAGCCCCTGACATTCTTAATCCCCCTTCTGCTTTTGAGTCTATCACTTATACCCTGGATGTGACAGTTCTTCATTCCTCTTTCTACTGATTTCATTCTCCTGTTACTCTGGTTGCATCGTCAACGTCTCATCG
The DNA here is from genome assembly GCA_013397935.1 of Dasyornis broadbenti. Classification (NCBI taxonomy): domain Eukaryota; kingdom Metazoa; phylum Chordata; class Aves; order Passeriformes; family Dasyornithidae; genus Dasyornis; species Dasyornis broadbenti. The sequence goes on along the minus strand of VZRN01001108.1, from coordinate 768,227 downwards.
TTATGTTCTCCTGTTTTCCTCTTCTGGTCTTGAGGGCAGTTGCAAAAAGCAATCTCAGGTCTCCTGTCAGACTTTTGCAGTAAGGTCATGTGCTAACATGGTTTCAACTCCAATTTTTCTGTCAATGTGTGCTAGTACTAATCTGTTGGTGTGGGAAGTTTTTCCTTTTATGTTTCACTCCAAAACTGAAAAGCATTGGGGTATCCAACACTGTGACTGTGTCCTAATGGACTCCAAAGAGTGTGTTCTCTTCTTGCTGATAATGAATATCTTCCTACCATTCAAGGGCACGTGCTCTGAATGAAGGAGAGCATGTGTGACAAGCTGCAGGAACTACCTCAGCTTCTCATGTGTAGGGCATTTCCACAGAGGGTGTCTGGGTGCTCATAATGGAAGGTTTCATCTTCACCTATTGAGTATCAGCCCAATCCTCAACACAATATAAAGAATTTACATCTCAAAGTGCATATTGTTTACTTAAGGATGTAGCATGGGTTGATAACATTGAGAAAGGCAAAGACAGAAAAAATAATTTTTCTTGTTCCCAAAATTTTAAGTATTCCTGATGAAGCTGTTTTCTATGAGTCAAACATTCATCCCTGATGTATTCATTACTAAGCTACATAAATATGAAGTAAATATTGAACAAGAAGTGAGATTGTGATGAAGAAAATAAATACTCAAGAAGAAAACTTCTGTAACCTGAAACAGGTTTTGCACTGCCCTTATAAATTGGAATTGACTTCACTGCAGGGAGTGTATTTGACTGAGACAGGACATTCTAACTCGGTATCATATAAATGCATTGCTATGGATTCCGGATTGGAGTAATCTAATTAACTGCAACAATTTCAACCCAACTCACACAGGTGAGATAACATCCAGTCTTTTGTCTTCTTTATTCTTCATTTGAGGTAGATTTGACCTCCTTCTTTCCACAGACCTGCTGGCATTTCTTTTTCCTTTCTAAAATCGTTTTGCATAGTCCTTGGCTGTGACAAGGAGAGATTAATGGCTGTTGCTCATCCTTCTGTCATTACATGAGGGATTGTCAAGTGTGCAGATTGATTCCACACGTTGGTCTGTCCTGTAAAAAAAATATTTGTCAATAAAACAGAGGCAAGGAAAATCCTTTGGCACTGATATTATGAGCTGATTTATCTTCACCACCATGAAGCTGGCTGGAAAGGATATAAGGCAAAGCAATCTGTTCTCATGATAAACCTGAGTTGCATTTAGGATAAATACTACTCTACTTATCTGCTGAAGGCACTGCACATTATAGTGAGATATGGAAGCTGAATAAATAAAATTATTATTATGATCCCACTTATTTTCAAATTAATTCCAAAGTTCCTCTTATTTGAAAAAAATCAACACCTAAATTTGAATAGGAAGACTTTTTTTTCTCACTCTTTCTATTCTGTTGGGTTGTTGTATCTTCATCTCACCATTGTAGCACGGAAAGTGTGAAGTAATTTTCTTTTCTTCTTGCTAAGTTGTTGTTTGTCTACTGTAGGCAATATTGTGTCTTGTGAGGTTGTGTTAGGCATTAAAGTACCATGAGATTGGTTTATCAGCAGTAAGGCTGTGTAAAATTATAAATCTTGAACATTCTTTATTTTACAATCCAGATTTCACAGTTCTTTAGGAATGTTCATTTCCGACTTTTAAAACACCTATGCAGCTGAGGATACAAGCCACTTTCTATTAAAAACAAAGCAAAGCAGAAAAACAAAGCAAGAGAGAAAGCAAATGTCAGACCCCCAAAATTTTCAATAAAAGCAGTACACATCCTTGATTGTCAACAAAGTTCTTCTTTGTGCTGGGAAATAAAAGGGTTTTTACTGTCTTTAGAAAGACTGTAGAAACAGTCTGTAGGTCTTCATTCAGCAGTACATGGAATTTGGGTAGAAAGAGAAGAAATCAGAACTTTTTCATTACAATAGGACACAGGTAATTCTTCAAGCATTAGAACCACTGATCGCAGCAGATGGAGTGAGTAGATGTGAAGGATTAACCTCAGCCTTCAGAAAACTCCCCAAACTGAGTAACCAACTAAGCTGCCTTTTTTACTCCGTGGAGTAGTAGAGATTCACATCATCCTAAGAGAAGTGTCTAAGACAACTTGAAGAATTTGCTCTTTGGAGAAGTAAATTCTTGAAAGTCCACAAAACTGCTGGCTTTTTAACAGCAAGAAAATGTAATAGTACTGTTAGTGAACAGAAAAGGAAAAAGTTGTCTGTACTTGAGCAAAGACAGAGAATTGTGTTTGTACTGCATAAGGGTGATAAGGTATTTCGAAGTCTATTTGGAACTGAGGGGGATGTTAGACAACATCTAATTGAGCAAGTCTAGACAAATTACACATAAGAGCCCTCAAAGAACTGGTGGGAGAGACTTGTACTCCTACCTTGCGCTTCTCTGAGTACTATTTAATGAATTGTTGACTTTACCAGCAATTACCAGCAAGGCAAGTTATCGGTAGCAGTGACAGCACTCTTCAACAGCTATGCGCTCTTAAAACTTCACAAGAAATATTAAAAATTGAAAAGGAGCTTTTCCTTTACGTCTGTTTGCATAAATATCTATGATCTTTTTCTCACACTGCTGTTCAGTAAACTTATAAGATTGTGCATAAATAGACTCAGGAGATTAATATTCAGTCTAAATCCATTTGTGCCTCAGTTCCTCATTTGTAGGAAGTAGATATTAAGTTTCAGTTTTCTTTTTGTGATCTTAGCATTTCAAAGCAAAGATTCCTGTGTTATAAAAGGGCCCAGGACAATGGCCATTTCACTTCTAACACAGGAGTATCAGACCACTACAAAATAAGAAGAATAAAATATGTTTAAGAATTCAGAAAAATTCTAGAATATTCTTCTTCTTTTTCAAGGAGAGATTAAGTTCCTCATATCTACTTACAATTTCTTCTTTCTCATAACCATCTCCTTCAGTTTCTCTAAATTCCTTTGAGCTAGGAAGGTTTCTTTGTTAGTGTTACTATAGCAATGGAACACATGAAGCTGTCACTTCACCAAATCCAGAACATTAACAGTGAAATGGGATCAGAATAGAATGGAAGTTTTCTAAAAGACATTGTTCAGAGCCCAGCTTTCCCATTCTTACTGCAAAGAAGAGTACAGTGCAGACCCTGAAAGATGTTTTGTTCTTGTGTCAGTTGAGAAAGACTTTTGACATGCATGCATGCCACTGAAGTGTAGGCATCAGTCGGGGAGTTGATTGGCCCAGGCAGTATTGAAACTAAGCACACAAAAAAAAGCAGATTAAAAAAATGAAAAAGAGAATGTACTCAACTGTAAGGACATTTAATTATAGCTCTTGTAGAAGGACTTTGAATTATTATAATCAGTAACACGCAACTATTTTGCAGAACCTTTTGCTGGTCTGCCAGGTCCTACGGTGTTTCATATTTCTAATTTAAAAGTCAAACAAACAACATTTATCCAGTTAAGAGCACTTAAGTGATTAATCCCACAGTTGTATAACAACCTTTGGATCACAGGATGGAATTTCTTTGAAATAACCAGGCATTCTAGGCTGGACACCTGAATACTGCTTCTAGATCCATAGGGCAAACATCTACAGAGAACAGATAGGATAAAAGCATCCTCATACTAGTGTTAATCTTGACAGAAGAATCAAAAATTTCCTTAGGAGAGTGTCGCACAGTAGCTCACATTCAACTGTTTTGTGTACAGACACTAACGGGGCCAAAGGTGGTATCAATCCAGGATTTTTGTGATCCACTCTTCCCGTGCAAGCTGAAGCAGCCTAAGGACTGCCTGAAGACTATGGTTTCTGTGCTGAATTTGCTCAGGTGATTTCACTGCAGGGAGTGCTTTTCCCTGCATCAAGAAAAACCTCGAAAGCTCATCCGCTTGAGCTTCCAGGTCTGTGTCCCACTGCTTGTGGAATACTGTGTCCAGCTCTGGAGTTCTCATTACGGAAAAGACATGGAGTGGTTGGTGCAAGTCCAGAGGAGGATGAAAATGACCCAAGGAATGGAACACCTCTTCTGAAAGGAAAGGCTGAGAGAGTTGGGGCTGTTCAGCCTGGAGAAGAGAAGGCTCCAGGGAGACCTCATTGTGGCGTTTCAGTGCTTAAAGGAGGCTTATAGAAAAATGGGGACAGACTTATTAGTAGGGCCTGTTGCAAAGGACAAAGGGTAAAGGTTTTTAAGATGTGTCAGACTAAATATAACAAAGAAATTCATTAAGGCTAATGTGGTGAAACACTGGAACAAGTTGCCCAGAGAGATGGTGAATGCCACATCCCTGGAAACATTCAAGGTCAGCTTGGATGGATCTCTGAGCAACCTGACCTAGTTGAAGATGTCCCTGCTCATTGCAGGGACTAAATGGCCTTTAAAGGTTCCTTCCCACTCAAGCAATCCCATGATTCTATGAATAGCAGAACTGGTTTTGACCAATATTCACTGTGTATAAATTTTAATAAATCCCATTTTTCCTTCACCCTAGCCTTTCCAACAATCTGCTTTCCTCTACCCACAAACATTCCTCTTCCTTTCTTTTGTCAAACACAATTTTCAGTTTGCACTTATTTCAGTACCTGCCAAATAATAGATAATAGATTCAGGGGGATTTATATTAAAATAGTGCTTTTCATCTAGATGATTACCAAGACCTACATACTTTGAATTATAAATTATGAATCAGTTCCTCAGCCAGTGCTGAGCTTGCTTGAGAGCAGCCTGCTTGTTGATTTACCTCACTTGAGGTTCATTCTCTATTTTATGGAATAATTCTCCCCTCCATTATACTGCTGGTAGCTATTGCCAGCATACAATATGGCAATAACTTAATAGTTTCTAATTTCAAATAAAGTTTCTCACTTACCTATCTCATGGTAAAAAAGGGTTTGTTGCATTGTAGGTATCTTGAGGTGGATGTGTGAACTGAACAACTTCTAAGTGCCTTTTAATGCTTATTCTGTACCTTTATATAACTGTGAAACTCTGTTCACTGTTTTGTAGTTCTGTGTTAATAACATTAGGCATAGGCAAATTTGGCAAAAGCTTTAAATCTTGGGGAAAAAAATACCAAAAAAATCAGTGAAAAAATCTTAATGAGTACAAATGGTCAGAAGTCAGTTTTAATTTCAGCTCAGTGATGAGGAGAACAGCAGTGCTGTGTCCTCAAAGTGGGGACATTGAGTGCTGAGTTACAGTGATGCCACGTACTGTTAAAACCGTCACATGATGTTCTAAACCCCTCACTTTGCCTTGTTCAATCTCATTTTATGGTAGCTATGCATAAATGACATAGTTGCATATCCTGAGCCTTAAGATTGGGAGATTTCCCAGGCTTTGTTTCACTGAATTGTTCGTCTGTTCTCTTTCATGAAAACTGGACAGATGATGGGAATCACTGCCAATAGTATTCAAGAGGCCTAAAGGCCACACCCAATATTTTGTGAGAAAGAATAATCACCAAACCACTGAAATGACATATTATTCATAAAGAAAAGCTAAAAATGTGAATATCAAAAGCAGTGATTTGTCAGGAAGCCACAGTATGATTCTCATGACATGAAAATATATAAGCCAGAAGTATGAAGGTTCTTGCCTGTATTTCAACATCTCCAAAGGCCGAGAACGTTTGGAAGTACTCATGGCAGAGATAGAAATAATCTTTAAAGTAAGAATTTATATACAAATTTTCCTAGATTTCAGGGAGGTTTTAGAAAATCAGTATCTAAGGAAATTTTCATTTTAGTTGTGAAGTCTTACAGAGACAAGTGTTATTGGCATCTGTTTGGAGTTTTGGATACAACTCTCAGAAGAATAACTTTGATAATGACAGCTTTCAAAATGCTGATCACTGATCAATTCTAACCAAATTTCAAAATCTGCGGCTTGTGATAGTTCCACCAAATGTACACTGTAATTATAAAGACACTCCTTCTAACCTGATAATAGAATTTCATCATAACTCTAATTACAGATAACTTCATAATTTTCCAGTAATACATGGAAAATAAGCAAGCAAGTAAATTAAAATTGTTGATAGTGATTTGGAAGGTGAATGCCCTCGCAGGTTTTTTGATGGATAAACAGAAAATTTATCTCTTGTTTAGGAAGATTTCAAGATTATCTCTCCTGCATTTGGACAGCATGACAAATAGAGAGTAAAACTTCTAAGGTATGAAGATGAGATGCAATCACTTTTTGATTATTACACCCATAATCATGTAGTTCATATCTTCGTAAGATCAGCCTCAGTTACCCACCAGGAGAATAATAAAAAGTTCTGAGGTATATAGCTTTTGTTTTGTTTTGTTTTTTACATTACTTTCTTCCTGAAAAACTGTGTGTTTCTCTCCCTTCAAAGCTGTGCTTAGTGCTGATGTTTCAGCTGAGCCAGATACAGGAGCTGATGAGCAATGGAGAAACACCTCAGTTTCATGTGCAGTTAAGCACAGCTACTGGCAGAGAGAATTTGGACTTTGAAAGCTGCTTAAAATAGAGAAAAATATCTGAATGGTCTTTAAAAGCTCCAGAAGGAGCTGCAGTGTTGTGATTATTCTGAAGTGATCACCAAATCCATTGTGCTGTTATGGTTTAAGAAACACTTGAGCCCTGTTAAAGTACGAAAAATTCATTTCTAGTAATTCCTGCATAATTTAAATGATGGATTGGGATGCAAAGCACTTCAGCTTGTCATTCTCTTCCTGTTTGTATTAAGGTGCTTTATTGCAGAGAGGGAGAAAAAATACTGAGTGTATTGGACCCGGCATTTTTATGGACTTTTTAATAAATGTATGAAAGGGTATTCATAAAGGCTGCTAATTGTGCACACGTTGCACTAACTAGCTGTTGTAAAAAATGTTGTTTATATTTTATATCAACTCATTGTAAAACTGGGAACATTAGTGTGAAAGCAATGTGCTTAATTTATAAAACTATTCTCTGTCAGTTCTATGGAGGAGACTTCAGAATGAGTTAGGTTGTGCCTTTGAAATAAAGGAGGTAAATTCATGTCCTAGTTTACTTTGGGATAACTTGGGGCAATTTGCTCACAGATATGGATCATAGATCACAGGTTATGTATCTCTTGGAGGAATGTCCACCCATCATCCCTGTATAATACTGCATTATTTTGTTGCTTTCTTGTGAGGCAGTGGCCAAAGAGGATCTGCAGGATTCTGAATTGCATAAAAATGCATTTATTTATGATTTATAATTCCTTCTGGCCTGTTCCTGTAGTTCTCACTTGAACAGAAAATGTGGAAACAGCTTTTTCTGAATAACGGCTACAGAGCTGAGTGTTATGTTCATCTTACATTTAAACAAAAGTATGTGTTAATCTCATTTGGGTATAAGAAACATGAAATGAGCCCATACAATCTATTATACTTGAAAGGATGGATTTGCTGGTGCATACTGGTTGTTCAACAGCATTTCAATAATGCCATTAAAACCATATTTAAAGCTATTCAATGTCACTGGAATGGCACAAAGTGGGTAGAGCACATTAGTCAGTTTGTCATTAATCCAGCAAAAAGACATTGCCGATGCTTTTCTTTTTTTCCCCGTAGAGCTCTTTAAGGGATGCGATTTTCACAGGAAATGTTAGCAGCAAGACCATATCTTGTATAATTTTTTCAATCCTAATTCCTGAGTGTTTGTCCTCTACAAAATATTTATGGGAACAATGGAGTCATGTAACAATTAAAGTAAAAAAAAAATTGAAAGAAATCTATTAATTGTAACTGGAAGTGAAAACAAATAAATTTTATGAGTTCTGATCTTGAACCTTAACAGAGGTTATATTGTTCAAAACAGACTTTTCATAAGCTTGTCGTCTCCAAAACTGCATCAGTTGTTCTAATGAAAAGCTTTTTTCCAAGTAAATGCTGTTTCACACAAAACTAGTTTCAGTGCACAATCAAGTGTTCACAAAATTGTCTCACAAAAGAAAGTTATCCCATTGTTGAATTTTTAAATTTTTTATAACAAGTCTGGGATAGTTTATTATTTCCCTCTCTTCTCAAATTGATAAATGAGATTACAAATAGGCATGGATTGAAGACTCCAGTAATTCTGAAGTCTCTAAGGAACTACTGGTAATGGTTAACTTCTTAGGTGGGAACAGTCAGTGGTTGAATCTGAGCTGTTTATCTGCTATAGCTTCTAGTTTGATGAAAACATTATGGAAGGACATACTGTTTTCCACCACAATAATAAGAAACTTGAGACTCAAAGCTGAATAGTACAACACACCTGCAGGCTAGAGTGGAAAGCAAGAACATGATAAGACTTACAAAGAATGATTTTATATATTTTACTATTTTGAGTTTGTTTGTCACCAGAACAACAGTAATATAAGTGGCACCATACTCCCTTCTGGCAAGACGGAGGCTCTTGCAAAAATTAATTTTAAAAATACGTCACAATTTTCTATTACTGGGATTCATTTCTGAGAAGCTGATCTTCTTTAAAAATTGTTGAAAGCTAGAAAGAATAAAGGATAACTTTTTTATTGGAGTCTTATCGGAAAAATGACCCTTTCCTCTCCTAACAGAAAAAAGTCCTGTAATACCAGTTCAGAAGAAATTCAGATATGGTAACTGCAACTCAAATGGATAATGAGACAGAGACCAGAAGACAAGACTGCTTATAGAAGAATTTTACCCCTGCATCTCTGTTGTGGGAACACTGAAGGCTGATCAAGAGGAACTGACAAAGAGAAGAACAATATTTCCTTTCAGAAAGAAAAGAAAATATACTGCCGCTTCCAAACATACCTATCATAAATTAAGGAAGAAGAAAAGATAAAAGAATTTAGAGAAAAGTCTGTGAAATTCTTATTCTAAATGGAACACAGATTAATATCTGCCTATGGAAAATGAAAAAAAACTCTCTTGGTAGTAAAAACAATTGGCCACATGTTTTTCCACTGATATAAAACACCCCAAATCTGCAGATTCCTCCATAGTCATTAATTTAAAAATAAATAAAGCATGTAACCCCATGGGTGAAATTGGGTGGAGGAAAATGTGTCCGGCTAGTCATCTTTGCATGAAGTCCCCATTTAAAAAAGTCATCCCAAGTGGGAACCAAGTTTATTTATGACTTCTTTACTTAATGCAAAAATATGCCATGCTTAGTGTGTGCTGCATTTGCTGTTTTGGCAGTGAGTTAGCACTTGCACAGGAATTGGGCAGGGAGGTTGGTAGGTGTTTGTGTATCAAGTTTGCTGAAGTTTCTTGTTAAAAACAAACAAACAAAACCCAACCAGCAGAACCACGACAACAAGGAATCTTTAGTCCCTGTTTCCACAGTCAGCATTACTGGGATTCATCCAACCCAAACAGAAACCTCTGCCCACCTTTTCTGAGATAGCAAAAATGTGAAAGACTAATGTGTGCCCGCTCAAACTATGCTAATTCCTTTTCCTCTATGCAGCTTCCTCTTCACTATGGCTCCTGTTTTCCATGATTGTTCCCTGTATTACCATGGTTATATTGTGACCAACTGGAAGAATAGACAAATTTATGACAAATTAATTCCAACATTTGAACTACTCAGCCCCCTTAACCTAGGAAGATCTTTGCAGAAAATTAGCCAAGTTTTGTTCTGCATAGCTCTACATCATGAGGATGGTGAAGTACCTGGAGGGGAAGCGTGAGGAGTGTGAGGAGTGGCTGAGGTCACTCGGTCTGTCCAGCCTGGAGAAGACTGAGGAGAGACCTCATTGCAGTCTTCATCATCTCCATGAAGGGAAGCAGAGGGGCAGATATGGATCTCTTTATTCTTGTGACCAGTGACAGGACTCGAGGAAATGGCAGGGAGCTGAGTGAGGGGAGGTTTAGGTAGGATACCAGGAAAAGGTTTTTTCTCCAGAGGGTGATTGGGCACTGGAACAGGCTCCCCAGGGAAGAGGTCAGAGCACCAAGCCTGTCTGAATTCAAGAAGCTTTTGGACAATGCTCTCAGGCCCATAGCGTGACCCTTGGGGTGTCCTGCAGAGGCCCAAGAGTTGGACTTGATGATCCTGATAAGTCCCTTCCAACTCAGCACATTCTATTAGACAATGCCATTAATATGCTAATATTGTCAGACGAATTACTGCTAATACCATCACAAGAAATTTTACTGATATGATTCCCTCTTATTATATACCTGGATATTATACACAAGAAAAAAAAGAAAAAAAACACGAAACCAAGGCTTCCATCACCAATATATTCCACCTGCACGTAGTATATTTGTCTAGTTATAAGTGCTGGTAGGGTTTTGCCAATGTGATTTGATGCTGGAGAAACCATACTCCTTATGCACTAGCCATGGAAACTTTCCTTGTTCAACTGGCAGAATGGGATATGATTCACTATGTGCATGAGAGGTCTCACAGCTCTGAGGCAGCACGGTTATCTTTAAAAAGCAGCATGTGAAATACTCCACAGATCTCATTACCATTAATTAATTCTATTATGATACTGTCTAAAAGTTCCAGCTGAGCATGGAGCCATTATTGTTCCATGCATTGTGTGAGCACGAAAAACACAGTCCGTGCTTAAGAAGCTTAGTGTCCAGATAGAACAGGCAGACAAAAGGAGAGAGAGGCAGAAATGGCACTAACAGTTAAGAAACTTGACCAAAGTGTCATTTACATTTGGAGGGCTAGGTCTGGAATTAGAGCTTAGACCTCCTGCCTTAATGTGATGCTCTATTTGCATACATTCCTTCTTGTAAATCATCCTTGGTGCAATACTTCATAATCTTTCACGCTGGTGTTCTCTGTAAGAATACATGCTCCATTCATTGCTCAGCCATTTCTCTAATGAAGAAAGAGCTAGTTTCCTTACACATTAAAATACATAAGGTCAGATTTCTCCATCTCAGCTGGCATCATTAGGACTTTCCTTTTTCTTTTCTGGATATATCACGTACATCAGCACATCTCTCTGCCAACTAGCGTTCCAAGATTATTTTAAAAGCCTGACCAACAAAGCAGCTGTTTTTCCTGCTGAAAAGCAATTTAGAAGCTTGAGTGCCACAGATAATATGTGGGAATTGGCCACCTGAAAGTCTGACCCAGAAGTGCTCCCACAGCATTAAATTCATGTCTATGCAAATGGCCAACAGAAAGCTGTGCATCTATAAAACAGGCTAATAAATAGTTTTCTGCATAACGTGGGTATTTTAAGACTTAGGGCATCAATGTTCATAAAGTATTAGGACTTTGAGGAGCAGATGGTAATGATAAATTTATATTTTATTGCAACTTTTGTTTTGCTGGCAAATTCCCAGTCAGCTGTGACTGTAAGCATGAAATAATTATTTCTCTTTTTTATCAATATTTTTTCCTGTTTCTGCCAACACTTTAAAACCAATTAGCTTGCCCTAGTCACTGATTTCTGAATGAAATGCATTTGTGTCCATTATGCTAACACAAAAAAAAAGTTTCACTGTCAATAAAATAGGAAATCCCCTGAGTTTTATATCTTTGCCTTTGTAATGAGCAAGTTTTTCTTTGCAATGTTTTTTACTGGATGGACTTCTGAACGTACTTTGAAGAGAATGTGGAGAGGAACAGGCAGATATCATTCTTCCATACTAGTTGGACTAGCCCTAGGCAAGTTGGAATTATTGTTATTAGTGGCTTGGAAACGGCAGAACGAAGGTAAAATGAAGTTTAACTGAAATATTTTGGGATATTGTAGAATAAAATGGCAGAGCTTTGAGTGGGTCAGGACTGTAAAGTCGTACTTGCAATGTACTTGAATCCGGAGAGCCTGCTTGTAATTTTACTTCCTGAGGAGAAGTACTAAATTCTCACAGATTTAAATAAATGTTGTAAGTAACTGCATGACTAATTCCTTGCACAATTGACTCAAAATGCACCCCTTAGGAGTTGAATTGATATGTACCTGTCAAATACTGCTTTCGTGTTGTTTTTTCATGCAAATAGAATCCTAGGCAATAAATCACATCCTCGGTGTGCAATTTTCTTAAGTACATGTCTGGTGTCATTAAACAAACAAAGAAGTAATATACCAGGTTAGAGGAAAGAGGAGAATACAGTACATTGTTTTAAGAACTGCAGAGAATCTGAAACAGCAGTTAACGATCTTCTTTCTTCTAATGATTGCTCTTAAAGATATTGTTGACCTGACTGGTATTCTTTTCCCCTTGCCTCCATGTGCCTTGTCCTTCTACTCTTTTGTTACAACATTCTGAATCACTTGTCTTATATTTCTTGGATAGATGTCTTTACACAATTGCTGGAATGTAGTTCAGTGAATAAGGACATGGCCAACTCATGATCCATTCTGACAATGATGAGATCCTCTCATACTCCCTACATTTTCCCTCCTGTGGTTTACTTGTCTTGTGTAATTACACTATCTCTGGAGCAGAGACAGCCTCCTACAATTGTTGAAGCAAAATGGCACCTGGCTTTACGTGGTGCTGATGCAACACCAAAGCATCAGGTCACAGGGAAGAATCCTAACATAATAAGATCTAAAGTTGAAGCTATAAATCAAAGCGCATGAGATTTAATGATTTGTTTCACATGTGGAATCACTGTGAAGTTGGTGGCAAAAACACCAGAGAAGGGAGTTATAAGGAACCTAGCTAAGTTCTTTGATGAAAACAGCATAAATTTAGCTGTTCAGAAAAGCTTGAAAACATTGTTTGCTCATTTCAGCATAATTCAGTAGGAGAGATCTCAGGTGAATTCGGCATGTCAAAACCTTTCATTGGTGCCTATCCTAGACAGGGCTATGCCCACCTATTAAGCTTTTTTTAATGTTGTTTATATAACAATGCTTAATGACATTATTACATTTTTAGATCAAAGGCTTTGTCAAATATTCTGCATCAAAACCCGTACTTCTACAGCCTTAGCAATCTTGGGTCAGGTATTTGATGGATACATCAGCAGTCAGGCTGCCAAATCTCCTATCTATTGACACACAAAATATGCTGAATATCTGAGAAGTAGACCAATGAACCACATAATACTAGACTGTGTGCAAGCAAAATTTTCAGTTGTAAATTGCAGAATCTTCTGGGTCAGAACAAAACCAGAACACTGTGTGATGCAAATCAGGAGAATGCAGTACAGTGAATTAAAAAACCTGTTATTTTCAAGTATGCAGTCTTATTATCAACCTCACTCCTCATCAATGAAGAGAAATCAGTTGTATCTTCATGCACAGAATAATCTGAAAACTGCCTTTTGAAGTGTTGCATTTGTGGCCTTTGTCTGAGCTTGTACCATGTTTGCCCAAATGTGTCTTTTATTGTTTAAATAAAAGGTAGAACAGGGACTCTAGATTTGCATACATTTTGACGCACAGATGTAGCAAGCAAATGGAACTTTCAGACAGAAGTACAGATATTAATAATAATTCACAGTTCTCCAGGGGAAAGTGGTTTTTCCTAAAGTCCTCTCTGAGACTTGCCAGCCACAGTTTTCAACACTGCTTGGCTCCATCACCCTTGTAACCGCCCTTCAAACAGAAATGGGTTTGAAGCAAATACCCCTCAACCTTTCCTTTGCCAGACTAATCAAGCTCAGCACCACCACTCTTTTGTGCAGATCATAATGTCCTTTCCCTGCTCTCGGGGTTGCTGTCTGCTGGCTCCCCTGAGGTTTCTCTGCTTCTGTCAGGTGCTCTCTGTGTGTGTGTGTGTGTGTGTGTGTGTGCAAAAAGTGGACACGCTGGTCCATCTGGGGCCTCACCAGTGCTGAACATATATATAAAAAGAATGCATTTGTACCTATATGTTGCTATACTTTTAAGTGACAGAAGACAAGGTCAAGAAAGCACCTTTTTAGAAAGAAGGTGGGGAATTTTGGATTTGCCTGGTAGCTGTAGTATAAGACAAAGTATAAGACTTGCCCCAATAGCATTCCTCTTCTCAAGGAGGTTTAGCTGAACCCTGCAAAATGCCACTGTTCCAGAGTAGCCAAGATGGTGACCATGATTTGTCTCCTCAGGAGATTTGCCAGACTTACAGCAACAGTAAGCTACTTGAAGGTAAGGATTCAGAAGTTTATTAAGAATGGAAGAGACACTTGTTGCAAACAAACCAAATGCGATTGGGTTCAGTGTGTACCCAGTGATTTACCATGCAAATAAGCTATCACAAGGTTTGCTTTAGGAATATAAGGACTCCCAGGACAGTAAGAAAACAAAGTAGTTTTAATCAGAAATCCCTACTGCATATGCCTTCCTAACATGCACAAAGTACTGGTAGTAACAACAAAAATCAGAAAAAAGCACCTCCAGGAAAGCAGTTGGTTATAGGTAGAGGAGGTAATACTTAGAGAGTACTAATCTGCAGGTATCCCAATATAAAAAATGTGGATTTACAGTTTATTTTCTTGTCTCCTCCTATGGTTCAAAGTTTGTATAATGAAGAACTATAGTGACGGTCGAGATAAAGGTATTTGACATTACTGGGCGTATTACCTTTTCCTCCGGACTTCTCATTCTGTCTTTAGCATACAGCTCATTTATTACCTAGGCTTGAATTCTATTTATTAGAGAAACACCAAAGGTAGGTTTGTTCTGCCATCTGTAACATAGTAGGGTCTACATTATTACACATAATGAGATGATCAGGGAGATTTGGGAAAAAAAAATACATTCCACACCTCCACCCCGCCCCCTTCCCGTCCGCTCCCATCCCACACAGTGCCATTAAATAGAGAACCTTACAGGAGAGATCATTGCTTGTTTGATGCAGTGGATGGAAATTCTCATTTCAATCAGGTAGTGAACCTTCAAAGGAAAGGATCATCAGGAGGAATGGGAAAGACCTTGATATATCAAAACAAGCCTTTAAATAATAAACACACTTCAAACCCAGGGCTTATCCTGCATATAAAGCATAAGGACTATGAGCAAGTCAATGTGAAAGATATTTACAAGGCTATTTTCTATGCAACACAGAACTGGCTACTTTTACACTCATATATAAGGTATATTTTCATCATGAATCACAAATAAATAGTTTCTCTTCTCATGAATCCAAAAGAGGATTTCTGGTTTTAGTCCCATATTTTGGCATGGAAAATTGACACTTTTTTGAAGCTGCCGGTATAATAATGAGTAGAAAGAATCTAGACACCATGACTCTTCCTCAATATGCTTAATGGGTTTTGTCTGTCCTTTCTACATCTGCAGCCCAGCTAGTTCAGAATGAAGAAATGTGAAGCATTCTAATATCTGCTTTCTCTCTCTCTGGGTGTAAGTTTGCTTTTAAACAAGTCAAAGAGAGATTTTCTGCTGATTTCATATTACTTTTGGATTGTGTCCAGTCCAGCTGGGTTATCTTCTTGGACAGTCTTTGGAGAATACAGATACAGGTTGTCCTATGCACCACTTCAAGCAGAAAGCTGTTGACTGGCCAGGCAAAATTAGATCTTGTTTCTCCTACTTTATTTTAAATTCCCACAGCTTCCTTTAAACTGTGCTAAAGAAAAACATGTCAAATGTGCCCAGCTTGTGGTTCAGGACCTTTTAAAAGACATTTTATATGTACAAAAAATTGCTGCTTGCCCCATCCAGAGTGAATGTGTAGAGAAAAGCAATAGCTGAATAACAAACTGTTATGATAAGTCACAGCAAAATACATCTTTAGTTAATGTTAAGTGGGCTTCAAACGCAAAACAGGTACAGCTTTGGAGGAGGTTTAAAGGTTTATAAAGAGTGCATATGCCCCAAGCAAAGATACTGAATTGACCTGTGGAACTTCTTCCATGAAAGGAAGAAAATATATGTTGGATGTCAAGGTCAGCATTAATGGAAGTGTGCAAGTGCAGAGCATCAATAGTTTCATAGATTATTCATGCATAAAAAGAATAAAGAAACATCAAGGATAGGTTTTGAAAGTAAATATGGGAAGATTTTTACTATATAAAATGGAAAGAGGGATCATAGACGTGAGGTACCATGACAGAGGAGATTGATCAAAGCACTGGATATTTTTGTAGTCCCATTTGCATTGGCCTGAAAAGGAGAAGAAAATGGGATTCTTAAAGCCCAAATGAAAAAGGTTCCTTTCTATCACTCCATTTTCTGTTGGCTGTGGGTCAGCTTTTATTATCCATGAGAAGCTATGGCTATTGGATGCAATCCAGTTTGGGGCTTCTGTAATTTCAGCAGAGCAGTAAAAATAGAATGAAGGAAAGAAAAATTGATTACAGCTTGAAGTCTGGATATATAACAGTGATAGAATATTCAGGGATATTCACACTGCCTAACTTTTAGACTAGTAAGTCTAAGTTTCATCTAGGAAATCAGGCTCCTGGAGGGTCAGCAGACCTCTCTAGGTTTTTTTAAATGATGATTCACATGACCTGAGTCACATTTCTGTTTGTTTTGCCCTTACAAGAGATCTCTGAGCAGCTAAGAAGTCCACTGGTCTAAAAGCAGCAATCTGTGGTAGGTGAACCCTTTCCCCTGTCTTTCTCCAAGCCTTTATTTCATGCGGTAACCTTAAGTAAGTGGTTTTCATTCAGATCAGATGTTACTTATTACATTTTCTTCTCCAAAGTGTAGAAAGAAAAGGCAGGAATTTGTAGCATGCATTTCATCTTATTAAATTAGTAGCTTAGCTGCAGAAACAAGTTTTATTGGGAGATTCAGATATATTGATTGACTAGATTGAACAGAAAACCACACAGATTAATGTATGAACAACATACACTGAAGAGTGAAAATGAGTGTAGATGATTTCCTTCTGGCTGTTTTTTGAGAATTATCTCTGTTTCCAGACAGAGATAAAATGGGATGCATCCCTCTCACCATGATATGAAGTGATATACTGGTCTAAGCTCTAGCTCTGTACCAAAATAAATAAGAGAAGTTGGACCTATATTATCCTGGATTTTATTAATTAAAATTTAATAAATAACAACCTCCCTGCCTTCCTGTTACCCTAACCCCAAATCACAATTACATGGAAAATCATGAGACTACCATCTTTCTCCCTCTATATCTCCCACTAAGCAATAAATTAGTTACACTGAGATTAATTTTCCCATAGGAAAGTCTGAAGAAGGCAGTAGGATCCATTTTTTGTAGTCTGTAAACCCAACATTTGAATTCCTAGCATGCACAAAGCAAAACATGACTCCAGCAGATGCTACTTCCCCTTTAAAATGCCCAGATTTATCCCAAGGATGAAACAGGTCGATATAAAAACAGCTGTTTGAGTGAAAGGGAATATTTGATGTAGCTAAACTCCACTACTCAGACCTCTTTTTCCTGAAAAAACCTGTAAGTTATACAAAAGTAGTGATGGACTGTTTTTGATATGGCACTAGGAAAAGGAGTCGCATGTTGTAATGGGCATGAGTTTCCAAATGAAAGCGAGTCTGAGCTGAACTAGCTTTCACCCCTAGAAGTCAGCTAAGAGGTGTAGAACAAAGGCGATTTTCCTATAACATCATATTGTGGGACACATTACCAGATTTTTTTTGTGAGGAAAAGACACAGGGAGACTCAGTTGAGCATTTTACTGCATATAAGCCTCAAAAAAAAAGTGGATTTTCAGTACTAAAAGGACAGCTGAGTGCATTGGGCTTGCAAGTCTCAGAAAAGCCCTTTTTATTAAGAAAAATAATCCCTTTTTATTGTATTGCAGAATCCCATCATCCCACAGTTTCCTATCTTGTCCTCTTTATAAGCATTCCTGTGGAATTACAACACTGAAAATAATAAACTGCTTTATTGAGGTTAGGATGATAATTTCACCAGACCAGATAGCAGTGGGAGGGTACTGAGTCTCAGGGTGAGACGGACAGATCTACTTCCAGAGCAAGAGGAACACTGGATTCTAGGGCAGCCTTCAGAGTGGCTCTCTGCAGCCAGGTAGAATGCAGGAAAGACTGGGAATACAAGAAAAAGGCTGGATTGCTGTCCCACGACATGCAGTTGTCTGCACATTCAATAGCCTAACACAAGGGAAGAGGGTGAAGCGCCTCCAGGTGCTGTTGGCTGTACTGATGGTACAAAGAGATTTTAGAGGGCACTGGAAAATGGTGTATCCTTGCTGCCCCCTCACATTCCCAAATGAGCCCTTGCAGGTGACCTGGTTGCAGATGATCCATGGTATTTGTACTGGGACAGACAGCAACTGGAAGGAGTCAGCTGACTTGAGACCCACTCCCCTCTCGGGTTTGACAGACTGGCAAGGATTTAATGACCCTTCAGAGGTACTTTGAACACTCCCACTGCCCATTAATAGCACAGATGGGAAATTACCTTCTGCCTGCCTATATTGCCTTAGGACAGAAGCCATCAGTCCAGACATGAATCAATGGAATCCGATGGGTTTGCTGAATAATTCCAAGGCGCTCCTTTCCTGCCCTATTCACAAGGTCTTCTGCAGGTAGACCTGAAACTGCTCCGTGGGTCACAAATAGGATGGCTTGGCTCTCAAATTAAGTATTTTTGAGCCAAACACGGTGTTATGCTTGGAGGTGGCTCAAGTTCTGCTGCTTAAGCTCAGTGATGCTGAAGGACCTGTCTGTGGAAGACGGAGTTGACATGTCTGTTTCAGTGCCAACATTAAAAAAATCAAAAATCTTCAGTGTTTGCAATTTCTATGCTCTACCTTTTACTTTTGTCCCTATACCCATCTGAGTGTACCACTCCATCATTCCTGCTGGTGTCCACAATCCATCCCAAAACTGACCAGGAGCAATGGAGAGCTGAAATAGGAGAGGAGACTCAAGGAGACTCGAGGAGAGGAGGGGAGGGGAGGGGAGGGGAGAGGAGACTCGAGGAGAGGAGACTCGAG
>VZRN01001108.1:720944-749196 GCA_013397935.1 Dasyornis broadbenti | reverse complement strand
CAGGAGAGGAGAGGAGAGGAGAGGAGAGAATTCCCCTCCTTTTTTTACAGAACTATATTTAAAAAAGTTTTTTCTCTCATTATTATAACTTGAAACTCAGAAGCCAGAACAATCCACATTAATAATGCAGCAGCAGAAGCAGCAGCTGCAGCAGCAGCAGCAGCAGCAGGAGGAGGAAAAAAAAAAAGAAAAAGCCTCAAATATCCAATCAAACCCAAACCAAAATAAAAATGGAACTAATATTACTTAGTTCAGGGAATAGGAAATGTGACACCATTATTCTAAAGGTGTGAAAAAATGTACAAAAGAATAATGAATGCAAAACCCCAGTTTTTCAGAAGTAAAGTATGCTTACTGTTCTAGGCAATGAGACAGTGTTCCGTAAAATGCTTTGCAAAAGCTCATATTCAGAATATATGCAACATTCACACTATAGTTTTAAATATGAGATTAATATCAGCATCCTTCTTCAGTGGAAGACTTCCTTTTGAAAATCAGACTGTTGAAAAAAATGCAAATGGTAAATGACTGTTAAAATGATTATTAACATTTGACTGATTATACAAGCCTACAGCTGAATAGAAAAAGATATAATTATAATTAAAATTATTTATATCTTGTTTTAGTATTTAAGTTATTAGCTTCTTTTTAAAGTTCTCTCAGGAAAAACCATAAATAGACCTGTAATCTATGTTCTTGGGTTATCAGTAAACAAAACTCCATTCGCAATGTAACCCACAAGAGCATAGAACCAGAAAAGCTGTCCTATATAAGTCTAGGAAACAGAAAATGAAACTGAGCAATTCCATTAGATCATTTCATTAATTGAACTTAAATCAACCCTGCATCAGAGATGCAGGATCAGGGCTTGGTAAGCAGCAGACAGAGCTTACTCAACTCTGTCAATGAGCTGGTAGTAATTGCTAAAGGTAATCTCTGCAGTTATAAGCAGACAAATACTTCTCATTCAGATGCCTGTTAGTGCATATCTAGGGCCAGGAATAACCTTGATTTAAATTCCACTACCACGAGGAGCATTTTCCTGAGTGATTTTAGTCTGTTCATTGGACTAACAATTGTGTTGAAACAAAATCTGCTTCTGCTTCATTGATAAGAAGAGTTTTGGTATTTTTCTCCTAACTTTCTCTGTAAAAAATGTTAATGAAGCACACAATGTAGCTGGTAATTTCCTACCAGTGCACATCCATCACACAGCTTTGCTCTGAGGCTGTGCTTTCCTGTTCTCTGCTCTGCCGCTCATTGTATTGCTGGAGTTCAGCAAATGTCTACTTGAGCAGATCAAAGCATAATCTTGGCTTTCGTTGCTTCTCTGTGGTTTCTGGTGCTTATGTTAATCCTACTTAAACTAAGTGGTCAGAGATTTGGGAGATTTGAAATACAAAATAGATTCTAACCTTGAGATGGATTAGGGTTGTCAGATGACACAGAACTGTCATGTAGGACTAACATTATGAAAACAAGAGCTGAAAATACTGTTTTAGTGTAGCTGACAACAGGGATTTATCCTAAAAGAGACATGGATGTGTTTGATTAAAGTAGCTCCTTAGTGAATATGTAGCCTGAATGCCTTGCAAGGTTATTGATTATGTATTTTAAGTCAAAGATACGGCTTCTTCCCCCGGAGATTTGTTTTTCTCATCCGGTAAACACAATAGTCTTCAGAACATAGATACAGTCTTGTACAAAAGCACTTCTTTCTGTATGATAAGGAGAGGATTAACTTGCATTATCATTACGTATCTATGATTTTTTCTTCAGAAAGCCTGCATTTCTTGTGGGCTATTTTCAAACAATAACAAAAAACTTACTTACCAGGATCCAGTGGGGCAATCTAAGCCTCTCAAAGAGGAGAGGGCACTCGATTTGCTCTTGTTGACTTATTCAGAGGGCAGAGACATGTTGAAAGTACAGGCTATGGGTCCCGGTTGAATGAGTGGTCAGAGAGTGGTTTGCTGACAGATGCTACTGTACATCTGGGCAGCAGAGACCACACTCAGGAAAAAAGGTTTCTGAACATTTCAAAAATGTTTCTGGGCTGATTTTTCTTTTAATTATAAAAATGCTTTTCAGGTTTTTTATAACACTTTTTTTTTTTTCTTTTTTGTAGTAACATCCCATTTCATTATGGAAATATTTGCCATGACCAACCTTCGTTCTGCTCTAAAAATCAGGACTTTGTATGGTTTTATCATCAACAAGTAGAAATCAGTATCCACCAGTGACTTAAGCCTTTTCTGGAAGTTTGGGGAGTTGTCACTTCCCTTGCAGTCCCCATCAGAAATGAAATGACAAGGACATTGGAAATGACAAGGTATGTGGCAACTAAGACAGTGATCCCCAAGTCCTTCCCTCCCCTATGTGGTGCTGCAGAGGCACCCATGAGCCCAGCAACCCTCACAAACACAGGGCAGGAGAGCAGCCACCTCCCAAAGACCTGCAACAGGCATGAACTGGGACTGAACTGTCCCTCCTATGACTGCATGTAACTCATGTTTCACCTTGGATTCATGGTTTCAGAGAGAGATAAACCTGGGGAAAGGTGAGGCAAGAAAGGTTTGGCCTTAAAGTAGGTGTCTCAGTACATATCTGTTATCGGGCTAAAGAGCAGGCATTTACCTTGTTTTCCTTTCGCTTTTAAACATAAAACCACCAAGCTAAGCTGGAGCATCCTCCTTATCCCTGCTCTTTTTTCGTTGGACTGTGAATTCAGTTTTGAAAGAGAGAACCATCATCTCTTTGTAGTACAGATAGGTCCACATCCATGTGCCTCTGGTCATGCTTGCAGTTTTCTGCCAGAAGCACATTTTTGTCCAACTTGTTTCCTGAGAAGCCAAATTCAAGCATAGCTGTTTCTTGATGTATATAATAAAAAATATAGAAACCCATCCACAACTGACCTTTTGTACTGGGAGTACTATTATAGTGGAGGGCAAAAATCCATTCTCTGCTTTTTTAATCCAGGTTTCCATTCAAGAACTAGATCTAATAAAATGTAACAAAACAATACCTGTTGAGAGGGCTCCCATCCTCCTTATTCTCTGCAGTTTTAAAGACTGACAGCTAAATAGTCTTTTTCAGCCTTGCTGCTGCTGTATAGCTACTTTGGGAAGCAGAGAGATAATGAGGTATCAAAGTAAAGGAAGGAGCTACTTACATGAAACAAAAGTGAAAACTGCCTAGCAGAGAGAATATTTATGACAGAGCTGTCTCCAGTCTGCAGACAACAATTATTTATTATTATAATCTCTATACTTGGCAAAAAACAACCTGCAGAGAAGACAGGGACCCTGTTCACACCCCAGCTCTGTACTTGGAGCAGCCCGTTGCCTTTCCCAAACATGGGCACAAGCTCTTCCAGCTAGTGCTTTGGGACAATAGTTGCTCTCTTCCCGCTTGCCATCTCTAAGAATGAAGGTGGGGATGGGGCAGAGCTGGCGACCGCTTTGCCACATCACATCCAAGTGTGGAAGCACAAAGGCTAAAGACTCTTTCACAATACACTTCAAGAATGAACTAGGTAAGCATTTTCTTCTAAGCTTCTTTCATCTTCTCCCAAGTATTCTTCATTGAAGTTCTCTTTTGCATGAATAAACAGTAAGTTGGAAATATTTTACCTGATGATAGTTATGCATCCTTGGTTCCTGGTACAAAATCTGATGGATGAATCATTACCAAACCGTAATGGCTAAGTGGCAATGCTGAAAAGACAACTATCTTTATTGATCCTACCGTTCTTCTTTTCCAGACTACAGGAACAAAAAGAATTTAAATCGTGTTTGCTAACACATTAATATCCTTTAAGCAGCTGTTATAACCTCATGTAGACAAAGAAAATCATATTGGAAAAGATGTAATGTGGTCATGATCAATTAGGCAACAGATTTACATGCAGGAGGTTCAGGGCCAGATGCTTTCTAATTTAACATAACTCTCATGATTTCACAGAGAAAGGAACACCATAATAAGAAGTATCAATATGGTAAACCAAATTTATTTTATTATGACAAAGTCCCTTTCATGTCAGTTAAGCTGACAATCATGCCAGTCAGAGATGCAGGAACAAAGACAACATTCCTCTAAATATCTGGGCAAGCTGTCAATACTTTCAGCCTCTATATCTCTGCTTTTGAATGTAAATAACAGCTTTCAAATGTTACTGCACTGCTCAAATACTAATTTCTGCTCATACACTTGGAAACTAAACCAACAATTAAAGATGTTGTCCCAAGATCACCTAAGTCGGTGGACATTCCTAATGTTTATCTGGAAATAATCCCATGTAAGGAGTTAGACCTCACTGAGAATGAACACAATTTGAACTATACATGTGAATCACATTCCCTTTCCCTTCTTTAAGGAATATCGGCAAGAAATTATTGAAAAAAAAGATGATAATGCACTTTCAGATAATTTATTTAAGAGACATGCTTCAACTAGCTCTGCATTTAAGGATTAATTACTAACTTTGAGGATGAAAAGTTTGATAACAGGTATTATTGCTATAGCAAAAGAAATATTGTCTCATTCATGTAATACAGTATGACTATTTTAGTTCTTAGACTAAGAAAAATATATTATTTATACTGTGATAAATACAAGCAAGCTGTAATTCAGGTAATATTCTAAAATATGCTTAATATAGGGCATGCCTCCTTCCTTTAATTTGAGGGCAAGGCTTGCACTGACTTTAGCAATGTAAGTTTAAGTCTTAGATCAAAATGACCTTTCAGTGTGAAATTTCAAATGAGGTTAGGTTTCAGGCTTTCCTAATTACCTGTGTAGCTTTTGTTTGATGTCTTTTTATACATATTTGAAATAGAGTCTGTGAAATGTGTACATGGCTGAAATCTTTGTATCTGTCAGTTTGTTTTTGTCATTTGTTATCTTTTGGATTAGTTTTCCTTTCGTTTTTATGAAAGAATCTTCCAATCTTAGCAGAATGAAATATAAACCCTACAGTCCACCTTAGGCTGTCACTACCACTAACTTTCCATTTCATCCCATCTTCTTTGCTTGCTGAATTATGTATGTGGAGAAATGCATATGTTTTAGTTTTTAAATATTCAACCATTATTACGGATCACCAGTAATTTGTATTTTATATCTGATTACCTTCCTTTTAGAACGTTGATTAAGAAGTGGAACATAAATCTCTTCTGCAAAGGACAGATGATATTGAAATCAGGTAAAAGAAAATGATCAGTGACAATACTTTGGTTACGAGTTGGATGCTTCCACCAGTAAGAAAACACAATTTTGTTGCTACTCGTTAGTATTTGTATCTTACAGGCAGCCAAAGAACAAGTTCTATGACTGCAATTCTGACTCCCACTTGTAATATTAATCTTTCATTATCCTCTTTGAGAAACTTCCTTTCTCGTCACAATTGACTGCCATGCCAGATGCAGAGAAATACTTACTCTGGAAAGAACTTTATGATTAAGAGATGTGGGCAGGTTTAAAATCCTAAAGGGAAGCCTTGTGTATTGTAGTGTTCGGATTATCGATCTGTGGAAATAATAACATACAAAACCTCTGGACAAAACAGTTAAACTAAGAACTGTTCAGCTCAGTTTCAATTTGATATTCCGCACTACCGGAATTCCTCTTCCATAAGGAACATAAAAATCAGAGATTTTTTCATTCACAAATGCATGAAAGCCCTCTCATAAATATTCAAATAACTTGTAAATAAAAATGTCAGTATTTGTTTTTTGGAAAAAAAACCCAAAAGAGCAAGAATTTCTTTATATTATATTTAGTTGATAGTCATATTTCAATTCAAGTTTGTCAAGATAGTTTTTGTTTTATTATAATGTGAATGCTGAATAACCTAGCAAATCAGGAACATCTATATGACATTCAATATGTACAATGGCTATAAAGAGAGAATAGGCATTTTTGACCAATTAATATATATAATACAATATATGATATATAAAAATATAAAAATAATATTTTAGCCAATTTATATTTTCTATATAAATATTTAATTCTATATAAATAAGTTTAAATTATACCTTTATTTGTATATAACACATATATTATATTATTATCTATAAATTTATATTTATGAATTGGTCATTAAAATATCTTTTTTATATATANCCTTATTTTTGGATCTTGTCCAACATAATAATCATTTTCCTCAAATATTGTCTTGGATTTTCAGACCAGTGTTTTAATGGATGCAAATGTGGCATGAATAGCTCACAAATGATTAATGGATAATATTTCAAGATATAAATAACAAAAGCAATTAAAAAAGCCATGATAGATTGTCTTTTTCATAAATGAAACCACTTTTGCTTTATGCACTATGCATTAGCGATTAAAAAGGTTACTGTACATTGGGAAAAAATGATATAAACTCCCCTATATTAGAAAAAAAAGCAAATGAAGTAACAAAATTGACAATAGAAAGCTATCTGAATGCATTTTAAAACATACAGAGGATTTTGGAGGGAAGGTTTAATAAATCTAATTTGATGATATGAACCTTGCTGACATTAGAATGATGCCAATAAACAAATTGGAAGGATGCTATAAAAAATATTGACTCTAAAGTTGTGAAGTCTCTGGATCCTCCTTGTATGTCTTGAAGGAGGCAGTGAAGGGCATTGCTGAAGGGATCAAATCACTCAGTTTTAAGCAATCCTTGGCCACCTTACATCAAGTTCAGGCCTGCCTGGTAGAGTCATAGACAATATTTTAGTGTAAAAGCAAGTCAGAATAAGACACATAAAAGTCTGACATGCTATGGAAGCTCTCAAAGTTGAAGTTAAAAGAAAGATTTAAGCAAATAAACAATGTGTGCTTTTCCATACCCTTGAATTTGCTCAAGAGTGTAACAGTCACTATTCCGTAGGACGGGTGTATGGATAATGGGACATTAGTTAGTTATACAAAGTTTCCCAAGTACTTTAATATAGCAAGAAAGTTCAACAGTGGTCACATTTCTTTCAAAAGAATTGTTTTTATTCCTAAAGTCATGCACAGGTACTGAGAGTCATCCACAGACTGCTAGAACTGCTGCACTGCTATAGTATGAGCTGTGTGCTCCCAAAGCAGGCAAGCAGAACAGGTTTAGGGCTCTGAACCTGAAGAAATGCCCAGTCATCTCTTCAGAAAGATTTGTAATTTGTTTGATCCAAAGTACCTGAAAAATGCTGTAAGGGTCAGAGTGAGCAGCAGCAGCAGCATGTGGCCTCTGGGAAGGGAATTACATGGCAAATGTAAATTAGTACGTGCCAGTGAATTTAAAGGCAAGAAGTTTCTTTCCTTTCTAAGTTGTGTAGTTATCCCCAGGAAGCTAAGGTACCTTTCCTTGACAAACTACCCCTTCACTAAGAGGTCTCATTGCCTTGCTCAGAGGTAAAAACAATGTCCATCAGACTAAGCCACTACTTCTTGGCAGGACTCAAAGGAAGATGTGGCCAGTCTGGTCACAGGCGAGGACAGGTGTACAAGTCCCAGCCTGTCCTGTCACTTGGCATCCTTCCAGAGCAAACCAAGATGTGTGGGGGTGGCAACTGGGTGGGCCCCACTGTTCTCCAAGTGTGGCCGAGGTGGGCACTTTCAGGGGGCAAGTCATACTTGCCAGATGCCTGGCTTGAAAGGACACACCATTTCTTACCTGCTGGGTCACAGCCAAACCTGGGACACCCCTCTCAAAGAAGGAATGATTTACAGATTTTGTTTTTTCCAATGCTTTACACAGCAGGACTCTAGATGTCTGTGACAGCTGATAAAGAAATGCTGTGTTCCTTTGAAGCCTTCACAGTTTGAATGTGTGTTGTTGCTCTGCTTTCAAAAATGCAGCAGCTTGCTGCTTCTGTGGTCCAGCTAAAAACTCTTCCTAGCTTTTGATGAATGATCTTTATAGCTGTTTCCTCATCTTTTGATGAATGCTTTCATGAGAATAGATAAATATTGTACTATTTTATTTTCTTGACACAATCTTTGTTACATGAATGAGGCAGTAACTTTTAATGTCTTGTGCCTCCTGTGAATTATAGAAATCTGCTTTTAACTTTCTGACATTTTTCAGTGGGCTGTGTTTCCAATAGAAGGCCATTCTACTCTATTTTATCAGCTTCACTTAATTTGTGGGGAAGGGACAGGCATGCTCAAGTGCAAACAGTAGAAAGTACTTACGCTTTTGTGTTTACAGGATGGTATTTCATGAGTGATATCCAGCATCAACATCCTGATGCTTTAGCTGATGAGAAAATGGAAGATCATACCAGCAGCAATGTATTCCCACAGCAGCAATAGGATGCAGCACATTCCTACTGCAGGTTTGTTATGAAGCTGTGACAGGTAATCTTGCACTTCTTCCTGGATGAAAATACAAATATATCCAAATATCTTCTCATATAAATATAAACAGTAGTTGTATTTTACTTGAGTGTCCTTAAATAGCTACAGCAACAACATAAATAACTAACAACACAATTTTAAGATCTAGTACTTAGAGTACCTTACCTTAACCAAAAAGTGACATTACTTATTTAAAGAACTTCAAAAATTACTAGGGTTTTTCTCAGGGATCAGCTCCTTAATAACAATATTAATTAAGGGCTTAATTTGGTGTCATTTTCTCAGCTCTAAACCTGAATCATGAGTTGAGATAAAATATACCATACGGCGATCCTCAGATGTGAATATCATAAATGTATGCTAACATGGAGCTGACTTCCAGAGGTCCCTTCCAACCCCAACCATTCTTGGATTCTGGGATTCTCTGAAATCTCTTCTCTACCACAAAAAAGAATTTCCTGTCTATTGATTGCCATTAGAAGAGGGAGCCATGTTAACAATTAAAGTTCTACTAAATTAATTAATTAATTAATTAAAATGCTTTTACCCTTCTGCTTGAAATAATCCATTTTGTCATTTAACAGAAGTTTAATTCACACTGAACATAAGAGATGAGATTTAGAGATTCGGGGGTGGATCATATTTCTAAACACTAGAGTAAATAGTAGGTAGACTACCAGAGCCCACAACCTGTGCTTTCTTATCCTCCCCAGTATGTGTTTGATTAGACTTTGCACAGGGAAGTCCATCAAACTCCTAAAACAAGCCATGGGACAGAAAAGTGAGCTCATCACTTATAATTCTAATTGTAGAGCTTAGCACTTGCAATCAACCACTCACCCAAAAACAAACTCTGTGCTGCCTATTTATTTTTAGCCACTGCACAATTAACACTCCATTAAATATTACACCTGCAGTGCCTTTTTCTTCAATCTATTGCTGGGTTTTTCAGTTTCCCTGCACCTTAAAGTGTGCACCAGAATTTCTTTTTCTCTTTTTTCTTCCTTAACAGTTTCAAGTTTCAATAACAGTTATTGACAACAATCTAAGGATTAAAACTACTATTTATTCTCAAACTAGACATGAAAGGATTTTTTGAGCATGCATAATTACAGAGCCATTGTGCTAGAAAAGAACAAAGATACAGTGGCATTTTGCCTGGTGTATTTTCCCACACTCCAGGTACCTATGGGTAGATACACTAGATCTGTATTCGTGTATCCTTTCTGGATTTTTCTTAAAAAAAATACATCCAGTATTTTTTGGCACAGATTCTTGATTTTCCACAGGAAATTTAAAACATTAGCACTCCTACCCTATGCTGCTACATCCATGTAGTTAATCCTATAGAGGTGGAATGTAGGTGTTTATACAGTACTATCCCATTTACAGCTCCAGCACTTTATTTAGATAACCCACCACATACCCCACTTTCTCAATCCTCTTTCATCCCTCTTTCTGATGTGGATGTGGATATGTTTGGCTGGCAGGATGCACAGGTAGAACACTCACATCTGCTGAAGCCCAAGTGACACACCTTGAGCAAAGACCATTCAGAGGGAAAAACATATTGAATGTTTATTTAAAGGTTGTTGAACCGAGCTCTGCATCCACAACATTTGCTGCTAATATTATTTCCCCAGCCTATGGCTTTAGAAAAGACCTTTACAGGAAAATTTACTGCACACTGCTTTAATTCCTTGTAAACCAAAAGCAAACAGTTTAATCCTTGCTGGCATTACTTGCGCTTTATTTGTCAGAGGGAAACAGAGAGGTGTAATTAACTGTCATCTTTTGCAGGGACAACTGGCTCACAGAGAAATAAAAAAAAAAAAGGCAGAACATGAAACTTAAGGCCTGGTGGTGCCCCCATAACACATCCCAGACTGAAGTTTTATTTTTAATTTGAGTGATGTCTTCTATCTACAAG
Source organism: Dasyornis broadbenti (assembly GCA_013397935.1). Classification (NCBI taxonomy): domain Eukaryota; kingdom Metazoa; phylum Chordata; class Aves; order Passeriformes; family Dasyornithidae; genus Dasyornis; species Dasyornis broadbenti. Next base: position 738,923 of record VZRN01001108.1, on the reverse strand, counting down.
GATCTCCCAGTAGGGTCTCAAAAGAGAGAATTCTTTCATTCTTGTCACCAACCCTCTCTTCCCCCTTGCTTAAACAACTTCAATTTGAACCTTAAAAATGGCATTTGAATCCTCTTACAAATTATTGTAATGAAGCAAGGGAAACAAATCACACCTCTTCCAAAAGTCTGCCAGAGCATTTTTTTCCTCAAACATCAAAATCTCTTATTTCCTATACACCAGATGGCAATGTCTTCAGACAACTCCCAGCCTTATAATGACAGAGCATTGTGGTGTTACATGCACCCCTGATTTAAATACCAAACAGTCTGGGTTTTATTCAGATCATCAGAAAAGGATGTTCCAGTAGAGAAACAGCCAGACGACTGCCTCACATCTATCAGTCTGGAGACTATAACAACATATGCCACAGTCAGTTTGGACTGCTGCTGGGAGAGGTGGCCAAGTTCCCAGTTCTCTGCAAAGAGTTTTTGCGCCAGGCAACTAGACATAAGACAATACATTTTAACTGTATTTATGAAAAAAATGAGGAACAATTTGTCATCTTTCAGGATTAGACTTGTATTCAGGCCTAATTATCAATAGCACAAATGGCTATTTAGAAGCTGTCATGAATTTGTGTCAGACATGAGAAAACAAAAGGTGTAGCAAAAGAAGAAACTTTCATATTTCTGAACCTGATTCAGTGCATTATGAACATCACAGCAGGTTCCCTCTTGAGCAAGGCATGACTCACCTCCTTTGCCCACACCTACTGCCTCTCCCTTGCATGACATTAAATAAGCATCTGCAAAAGTGCTAGTTACTAACAGAAATTCAATTCATCACACAGAAGAGTAAAAAGAAGTATCAATCTTTTTAAGCTTTTGTGTTTCGTCTTCCAGCCCCCACCACCTCTTTTTCTGGCTCTTAATTTGAATAGATTTGCATTTGAGGACCTTTCAAGGAAGATAAGTTGAATTAGGTGCCCACATCTGATTGACATTCACCATACTGGTTTGAAAACTGCCACAAAAACAAAATCAGCGTATCGGATTTTTTTTTGACTCCTTGGTTTCTTTTCTTACATCATTTTCCTCCTGCTCCAATCAAAGACTTTCTTCTCTTGACTTCTGGATTGTCTTTCACCATCTCCTGATACAGTCTCTTCTGTTCTGGGCTCCCAACAATGATTTTTAAATTTCTGGTTTGCTTTGGTTCTAACAGTCTTCATCTTATAACTATCTATAACTGTTTACTACTGTGTTATGTAACAACTTCTCTTGTTACCCCTGCTGTTAAACATGGACGCCTTATTTTTAGGTGTAAATTTTTATCTCCCAGGTTTGGGACCTCTTCACACGTTTTTAAGAAGAGTTCTCTTTGATAGTAGAGACAAATCTGCTGCCTGTTATGCAGACAAAGTGGGAATTAAAGGCATCTGTAGACACAAGCGGAGACTTGAATCTGATCTCCAAGGCCGCTAACAGAGTACTGTATATAGTGAACACTTGATGGAGACTGGGTAGGAGACGTCAAGAAGAACAGGTCAATCCAGAAAAACTCAGAGAAAACTACTTGTAGGAAAGAAATTGTAGATATACTTTCATAATTAGGAGCCAAGAGATGTGTTGCTTGAAGTCCTACCACTAAAAGTAACTTTAGAGTCCCTGACAAGGAAGACAAATAGCCTGGAGAAACTTTAATGTCAGAGTAAATGGCTAAGATCACCAGGTCAACAGAACATTTCAGAGAGGACGTAATTGGATGTATTTACTCCATTAAACATATGCAAGGAAGGGGAAATCCTGTTTAACTTGTGTGTGTGTGTATCTGTGACACCCAAGCTAAAGATGGCATTGCTTGGGTGGAAGGAGCATGCACTTCCCTGTGCTGTTATCCAAGGCACCAGGCATTGAGTGTAGTGAGGCTGAGGAGAACAGCATCCCAGGTTATCCCTCTCATCTTCCTCAAAGGAAAGGCATTTTATTACTTTCGTTAATACACATCTAATACATTCATTAAATGTAGGAGAACCACATGAATTTCTTGTCCTTCACATGTTCCCTACACACCTACCCCCATCCCTAGCCCTTCTTTTGCCATCAGAGATTTCTAAAAAGTCTTCTCTTCCATTTAGAAGAAACAGCTGTTTCCTAAGGAGGAACACACACATGAAATACATTAAAAAAACCCACGACTTCAAGAGTTATTAGAGTCTTCAAAAGACATCTCAATTACTTATTTAGTGAAGAAAGTAAAGGGAATAGTGTGAAGAAAATAAGTGAATTAAAATGAGGAAATCAAAGAGAAACCAGCCTAGTGGAATCCCTGTGGTCTTTCTTTACTTGTTTGTTATTACTTCTTAACAAATGTATTTGAACTACTTTCATCTATTGCAATTCTTCAAGAATATTCCATTAGGATGTGAGAAACCATCCATTTAGGCATGAAGAATATGTTTCATTTCATTTTACTTAATTTCATTATTTAGTACATTTGGAAGAGATTTATCACGATTAATCTCAAGAGGAAGAAAACGAATTCAATACCTTTGGTGTAAATCAGCGTCATAGATGATGAACTCAGCGGTTTTGTCTGGCTAATTACAGAGGCAAGTTGCCACAACATGAATGCCCTTCTCTAAAACCTGCTTTTAAAACTCTATTCCTCTTCAGGACTTCAAATTGAAACATATACTTAATTTTAAGTTAAGCATGAGCTTTGGCACTGCTTAGAAAGATGTCAGATTTAGGTACATTGAAATGCCATTCTGATATCTATTTTTTTAATATTATAGTGGCCATCATTCTACCCTTCAACCACATACAGTTTGTTAAAGTCTGAAGGTTCTTTATACCTCTTTAAAGTTTTTTTTTAAATCTGACTTTTTGCAGTTTCTAAGGACATAATTTGGCTGGCACTGCTTGGCACCAGAACCCCCAGTCCATGAAGACACAGCCTGTATCCTTCCAGGGCCCCCCACCACAAGACATCATTTGCACCTGAGTGACATTCCATGACTGCATCCATCTTGAATGTGGTGCTGGCACTTTGAGCCCAGTGTGGCTGCCAGGTGAGTGAAAGCAGTGTAACCACTCACAGCAGTTCATAGTTCACTGATGCCTGGTCTTAATGAACTTGAATTTGTATTTCTTGCTGATATCAGATCTTAGTGTACAGTTTGGTTTATTTACAGGAAACATGATACATGCTTCTCATTTTAAGTGAGGCCTAAAATGGTGGGAACGCCACGCTTCAGTTGTAACAGACCCTCAGCAGGTGTTGAGACAAAGAAGTCCATAGAATTATGTGGCATTTACACTGAACAGCGATTTAATCTGAATCCTCTCTTGTCTGGTGCTTGAGAGGCCAGGGCTGTTCTCCAGTCTGAAGGCAATTTTCATTAATTCTACATTATCCTGTAATGGGATGAAATATTGTGAACAATATAAGTGATTTTTTTTCCCCTAGCTTCAATTTTGCCCCAAAAGGATATTTACTGCAACAAATAATGTGACATACAGCTGGCTTGATCAAAGGAAATCAGTTTTTAATATTAAGGTTACAAGAAAAGTTTTTCCTTCCCTGTCTACAACACATTTTCCGGGGAATTGCATTTATCTACTCCGTGCCAAATAGAAAACTTTCTATGTTATGAAAAGGTTTTGCCTTACTCTTCCTCTTCTTATCCACCCCACTAATTGGTACTGAAGCTGCAGGATAGGCTGGAACGGCTGCTTAACAGATTGACTAGTGACCGACTTTTATCTGGAACAAAAAAATTTACTAACAACTTGATTGTAGTAATTGTGCTTACAATTCCTTTGAACCAGTATGCCATTCCAAAATGCAGGATCCCAATTTTAATTAAAAATTACTTAAACAATGTCTAAATTGGCCAGATAAACTGAATCCCTAATGTGAAGTGTTCTTTGTGGTTAATGAACCATTCCCCTGACAGTAAAAGCTTGGTACAAAATCACTGGTGCTCATAATGTGGTCCAATAATAACACTGTTCATTATAATGATGATTATTTCTTGTTACAGTATAGCTTAAGGGAAAAGATGATTCATTAATAAATTTCCATTATTTTTTCTAATTCTGATAATTACTGCCTTGCTATTTTGTACCAGCATGATGTCTAGATTTAAAGGTTAAGCAGTGAGTCCTAAATATCTGGTGGGCCTACTGCACACCTCAGGATATTGTATTCATGGAAATTTAAGAATGACACAGAGTTGTTCTATCAGTCCCTGAGGTTTTCTGAATGAAATATGGACTGAGTTTATGATATATTGCAGCAAAGCTGATGCTATATATTTGTAGCTTTCACTCCTGGGAGAATTATTAATGCAAAAGGCTTGAAAACAATACGGAGAAATGAGAGCAAAGGAACATCTTTTGTGTGGAGATATTCAGCTCTTCCTAAAAGTGTTTAGGCTGGAAAAGACCTTTAGGGTCATTGAGTTCAACAATGAACCTAGCATTGCTATGTCCACCACTAAATCATGTCCCTAAGTGTCACATTTATAAGTCTTTTAAATACCTCCAGGAATGGTGACTCTACCCCTACCCTGGGCAGCCTGTTCTAGTGCTTGCCAGCCCTTTCAGTGAATAAGTTTTTCCTGATATTCAGTCTAAACCTCCACTGGTGCAACTTCAGCCATTTCCTAATATCCTATCACAAATTTACTTGGAAGAAGAGACCACCACCCCCAGCTACAGCTTGCTTTCAGGTGGATATAGAGGGTGATAAGGTCCTCCCTGAGCCTCCCTTTTCCAGGCTAAACAACCTCAGACACTGGGCTAACTGTAAGTGTGATTTTAGCCATGGACAAACATGTGTATAAGCAGTAAAATACGCAATAAAAATAAATCTTTAAATTGCTTGCACAATAACATGATGAGAGCATGAGGACAGCCTTCCTCACGCTGAATATACACAGTAGGAGCCAACATTGCTGAATAGTTCATTGCATGGAAACCTCCTTCATTGCACTTTTGATCGACTTAATTCAAAAGGCTTGATTATAAAACTGTCTTAAACTTGGGGATCTTTTCACTATGTAATGTGCTTTAAATAGATGCATACATAAAGTACCATGTCTTGCTGAGTCTTTACAGTGCAGTAACAGAAAAGCAGTGTGTAGTTATGGACGCTATTTCCAAAAGGATAAATTAGATCTCATCTACTACAGAATAGATGGAGCACATGTGAAAATGGACAAGTTGTTTCAGACTAAGAGATTTTCTTGTTAAAGGATCTGCCTCAAACAGCAGCCAATAGTGAAAGCCTAGAGTCACACCCTGACAATTTGCTAGCCCTCTTTGAAACGACGGTCTACAATTTTTAGGTTTTCCAAAATAACATGCATATCTCCTCCCAAAATCCTTTATCTAACAACTCAGTTAAACAAGGTTTCTTTCCGCTGTTATGAAGCACAAAGTGCCCTGGTTAGATTAGTCTGAACTGCCCAGCTAAAGCATTCACTTGGAAAGCAGTCACACACAAAAATACACAACTGTCTGTATTTACTTCAGTAACTTCCTAATCTCATGGACGATATGTTTTAGACATTCTTAGGGGTATAAAGAAATGTCATCTATGGCAGGAAACCTATTGATGGTGGCAAGAAAATATAATATGAAGCTGAGAAAAAGTAAAGTGTGGCTGTGTGAGTTCAGCTGTGAAATCACAAAGCAGCTAGGTCAGGTAACAGCACTAGCTCTCTTTCTCATATATGCCACTGGCTATCGCCAGATGCTTTATATAAACCAAGATATTGGCAAGAGATATCTCAAAAAGTAATTAGGTTGTATTTCAGGAATAATGCAGAGCAGCAGACTGCCCTGGACTGGAGTGCTGAGCACTTCCAGCTTCTTTGGCTTCAGCTGGGAGAGGAGGAAGCATATTGATGGCAGGCAGCCAGTGCAAGGTCTTGGTCTGAAGTGATTGGTGTAAACGTAAGGCAAGATAGGCTATGACTTCCGACTTCAAGACATTAACCAGTAGTTATGGCGCATTATATGTACTAACTATAGGCCTGAGGCTTAACAGTGAAATCCTTAAGACAAATTCTTGCAGATTAAATAAAATAATGAAATATGATAGATACTTAAAACCTTCCATGGACATAAAACAGTGAAAAATATCTTGATCTGACATCATTAGCATAGTGATTCAAAGAAGATTTGGAGCAACTTGATGGAAAAATTGAAATTGGCTTGTCACACCCCCTTTTGGAGATTGTCTCTAAAGCTGCATAGTCCTACTCAACACCACTGAAGTATCACAGACTATTTCCCCAGAGACCTCTGAAGTGCACCAGAGTCTAGCTATTCTGAAATTACAGGTGGGAAGCGTTTTCATTCTTTTATTTTTTCTCAAATATCACAAAACCTTGTATCTCCTCACTTACTTTATGAACACCTGTCCCAACAGTAGCCTGTAGAATCATTAAAATCCTTCTCCAACTAGGCACAGCAATGCAAGATATTTCCAGTATTTTACCTGTCCTCTATAACTGTGACCAAGACAAAAAACTGAGAGGTAATAGGTCTTATAAATGCTAAATGTCATTGTGATGTACCACTGCGGTAGCAAGACCACTTGTTTGGGTATCTTTTGGTCTTCTTTGGAGGGCTGACAAAGTCCAGCTGGATCCACCTGAGCTGTCTGACAAAGTCAGAATTCCATTGCAAGTTCTCTGAAACATATTAACATGTTACAATACACCAAGACATAGCAGCAATGTAAAGTCAGTGTATCAAAGTTAATTCAAATCTGAATTTAAATCACAACTTATCTTGCCTTATTGAGACTTCAGGATTCAATTCTTTTCCTTATTTTGTTAAAGAAAGTGTAATGTCATTGCCATTATGAGCGCATAGCCCATGCATTGATCTTTTCCAGCTCCATTTAAGTTAATGGTAAACTTGCCATTAATTCTGTTTGGAATTTACTCAAACCCTGTGAAGAGAAATGAATTTTTTTGTACCTTCTTTTTTTTTTTTTTTTTTTTAAATGCTGTAAGATGTTCAGGGCAGAGGCACATGCTCAATTTTTCTGGTCATGTATTCATTACCTGTAAAACCCAAAGCTTATTGGTGGACCTTAATATAGTCTCAACAATTCACAAATAAGTCTATAAAATGGCTTATGCATTCATCTTTGCTGGATGGTAAATGTTTATGCCAGTGGCATTGTAAATACAATTTCAGTGGGTAACTGAGAAACACGTAGCATGCATTAGAACTAATAACTTATGACTTGTTATTTGAATACCACTATTAGAGCACATTTTGGATAATTGTGTCTAACAATTTTCTACAATTCACTACAGTGGTTTTCTGTAATAGTTTCTTATCTCACAGTTGCCTGGAGGGAAAGGTTTTGAGGTGAAAACACTTGAAAGAAAGGCTTCTAGAACCACATTCTCACAAATGTGGTGGTTTTGGCTGAGATAGTGTTAATTTTCTTCACAGTAGCTCGTATGGGGCTGTGTTTGGAATTGGGCTGGAGCCAGTGTTGATAATACAGAGTTGATAATAATTTCACTTATTACCGAGTAGTGCTCACACAGAGTCAAGGCCTTTTCAGCTCCTCACACCACCCCACCAGCAAAGAGGCTGGGGGGGCACAAGAAGTTGGGAGAAGACAGGTACTNGGGTGGGGGGGGGGGGGGTGTGCACAAAAGGTTGGAAGGAGACATAGGTGTGGCAGCTGTGGGAAGAAGCAGGAAGGAGGGACATTCGGTGTGATGGTGTTTGTCTTCCCAAGTCACTGTTACGTGTGATGGACCCCAGCTGTCCTGGGGATGGCTGAATCCCTGCCTGCCCATGGGAAGTGGTGAAAGAATTCCTTGATCTGCTTTGCTTGCATGCGTGGCTTTTGTTCCACCTGTTATCCTGTCTGTACTTCAGTCCAGGAGTTTTCTCACTTTTACTCTTCTGATTTTCTCTCCCATCCCATGCAGGGATGGGGAGAGGGGAGTAAATAAGCAGCTGTGTGGGGCTGAGTTGTCGTCTGAGGTTAAACCACGAAAAGGAATGTAATTTTGCCTTCTTTTCCAGTGTATATGTGAAATGTGGACAAATTTCAACAGAAGTACTGGTGGTAGAAGGAGCTTTAAAAAATAAAAGGAGATTTTCTTCTGCCAGTTAAATACCACATTTTATAAGGAATGGATTTTCATCCACACTGACATGTAAATACAACAAAGAACTCTGATCGAACTTCAGAAGGGAAAAGCAGAAGGATGCGTATCCCTAGGATCAGACACGGAAAACAATATGCGCAATGGGAGTGGGAAAAAAACCAACATGTCAAGTGGGAGTAAAACATGCAGGATATTCTGGTAATATCAATCACAAGAATTGCAATAGGAGAAGCAGCAAATCTTTCTTGACAGTGCATTAAACGTTAATTTTTGAATCTGCCCACAGCTCTCTGCCAACATGATGGGATGTAGCACTAAAATGTCTCCATTTCGTTCTGCCTTGGGACATAGCAACTAAACTGAATTCTTTGCTTGGCACATAAGAACCATGAAGGCTGTTGTACAGTAGAAGATTCTCCATAAACACTGAGAGTCTGACATGATGATAAGGCATCTTACATGTGACTATATTGTCAGACTCATTTAGTGGACTATGCAAACACAGACACAGAAAGATTGTGAAGACTTCAGAAAAAGAGAGAAATTCTATGGGAACCAGAGATGAACTTTAGCTGTGTACTGCAGACTTCACCCTGCAAAAATGATGACACTATTTTCACCCTGTATGTTCACAAAGGGACTTGTCTATATAACCCAAATCTAATGATAACTTAATCTAGATGATGAAGGTTTAATCTCTTATTTGATATTTCACACTAAGAAACTGATGGGAGAAGGAGAATTACTAACATTTTTATTCATTGAAATGAAGGGGAATTTTTGGCAGAGAAGGAAAAATATGAATAGTGCTACAAGAATAAGCAAGATATGTGAAGGGACAGCTGAAACATATATCACAGCTATAGACTGTCACAGTACCAGACTGAAAAAATAAATTTGAATTATGCCATGCAACACTTTCAAAATGAAGCTTTTTAAAAGACCGCAAAACTGTTTTGGATTCTTTTCTTCATCCTCATGCACTGCTTCCTTGCAGCCAAGACTGAAAAAAGAAGTGCTGGGAAAGTCATAGCAGGATATTTGTGCTTGTGACTAGAACTGTTTCTTACAGAAAAATGAAGCTTCATGTCTGCATCAAAGTTTATTTAAATATTTTTGTTCTTAAATAAAAATTAATTTTTACATTTTTAAAATTAAATATTTTGACACTCTATTTTGAAACAGTATTTTTTTAAAACCTGCTTGATTTCAAAATGATAAGAAGGAGAAGGAAGATGAACTAAAACAAATAAATAATTTTGAGATGGACAAAGTAATTATGTGATAAAATTTTGATTATTTTGTTTTAATCAACTGGAATATCAGTTGTCACAGAAGTTTACATTTTGACATGTTTTTATTATGATGGTTTTATTAAACCATCTTCCCAGACATGGCTTTGTCAAAGTGCTGTATGCTTTTCCCTATGCAACTGCATGTGAAGAGAGATTGAAATTTGTATGAGAAACTCAAAAAGAGCTAATCATGAATGCTTGTGCTGCTCTGCTTACACATAGTCAACAGCAAATGACTAGATCTCTAGTCTTGAATAATTGTCACTGAGAAATAGACGTTTTATTTCAGAATATGCAAGTGCTCGTGGTTCTAAAATGCTATAACCCTTGAGGATTGAACCAACAAGAAAAGAGCAAGGGAAAGAAAATTAAAAGTTAAGACCACTTTGATTATTTCTTTGTGATCAGATGGAAATTGCCCTGTATTGAATGCATATACTTTAATTGCAATGGTCTTTTTGAAATTTAAAAACTCCAGACTTAGTTTTACTTTTACTTCTGCTGGGGAGATGACACCATTTTATGGTACCTCTTCATTTCTGCTAAGGACACAGAAGAATTCTGTGGGATTGTAACCAGCTGTGGTCTCGCTCTGGTGGGATGTGTTCATTTAATTGTGAGGAACAGTTCCTATTCAGTGATGTTCATCAGGAGAACACAGTTAAATAAGGATCTTTCTACTCACTTCTTGGGTAGGAAAACCATTAAAAAACAGACGGAAATGAATAGCCTAAGGTCACTGGCACAGTAATCATAGTCCTTTCCAGTTCATTTGACTGGACCACAGTATAGGAATTTTTTGGCCAAAGACTCAGCATATTTTTCTGTATGCCCCTTCCCCCTCAAGGGGATGTGAAGCTATAAGAATTGAAATTTATATCATAATGAGTAATATGCACTGCAGAGAAGAAATCCATCAGATAGTAGATGGGGAAAAGCAGTTTATCCATTATCTCTGTAATTGCATTATTTGTATGATACAGACATAGTTTTTCTTTGTCACAGGTATTTATTATTGACTGTGATGAGCTTATTCCTTGGCTAATGAGTTTGCATTTTGTGCAGTAAATGTAAAACCTCTGTTGTGTCATAAAGAGTCTATGCATGATCCAGATCCTGGAGACTCAGAAAAACTACCTCAGGTGCACCCTGAGAAATGTGACAGGTAGAAAACATGCAAATTTGGACAGTGATGTGGGAAAGAGATTTTTCAGTGTGTGCAGCAACCTTGCTCCCAAATACACCTTATAGTGATATTATACATTGAGCTTCCTGACAGTCTTCAGGCAGTCAAGAAACCACCTAAACAGAATGAAGAGTAGGGTAGAACACCACATAGGAAAGGGAGTAACTTCCAGTGGAAGTATGGAAACAGTCTGCAAGATTCACAGATTGCCATTGCCCATACAGGCTGAAGGAATGGTGGCTTCTAGGATGAATAACAAGGTTTTGAGCGTTTTTATGTTTGCATCTCTGGTCTCAAACTCAGCTGGTCCTGACTTGGAATTATTACAAAAACAGTACTACCATATAAAACCGGTTATTTCCATCAGTTTTCTAGTGACTAGATATCCTTGTTACCATATCATGATGAGAAGTAAGAGGCCAGAAAACCAGCAGCTGTCCTCAACATGTGCCTTTTCTGTTGGGCTGTGTGGGAAGGCAGTAACACTGAGGAGTGCTGAGTAGCTGTCCTGTTGTCACTTGTGGCACTGCAGCAATAGCAGTAGCTGTTGTTGGGAACTCAAGTCATTGGTTTGGGTCAGAGAAAAGGCCCTGCTGTGATGAGGTTCAATACCTGGAAACCCAGCTCTTGCAAAGCTTCCATGTAGTCTACACAGAAGCAGGAGCTGGTGTTATACAACAAGTTTATTAAGGAATAATACTCTAGTCATGCTCCAGGACTCAGGTAACAGAAACTTGTTCATCATCCTGTATGAAGTAAGGATAAAAGCTGAATATCACTTTTTCGAGGAAGAGGAAATAAAACGTCCAAACTAACCAGAGATGAGATGGGCATTTGTCTGTTTCGGAAAAAAATCACTGATCTCTAGGTATTACTGGTCTCTCCAATGTGGAAATGAATATTTCACACTATCTTCAGGATGCACCTGATGGCACTAAATAACATAGTGCTTCCAAAACCTAAAGGATCAAATTCTCTGTGTATTGGTTTATTCACATGCTGAAGAAAGGTTTTCCAATACTGAGAGAAATGAGGGGATTTTCCCTTCCAGGGAAGAAAAGCAAGGGCACAATCTGCAACTGTGAAATGTGATACAGAATAAGATTGAAAAGCAATATAGGAGAGCCATCATCCTGTGCAATTCTTTGATTTTAAGCACCAGCAAGCAGTGAAGTAGCTTGAGTTTATCAAAAAGTACCATCTAAGTTTGTGTGATATGTGCCACTCACTCCACGGGCCTCACTTGATAGGGAATTTTGCATAAGGAGGATCATGATGACCAAGAAAAGAAAACATAACCTTTGGCACCACAAAATTTGTTTGTAAGGCAGATGAATGTCTCCTGCCAAAAGGACAAAACCAAAGTAATGAAACAAGGATTTGACTGACAGGCATGTTAACTGATAAGAATATTACCCATGCTATGCTATAGGGCACTCAGCTATAGTCTCTAAAAGTGGAAAGGAAAGACACTACAGAGAGATCCAGGACTTTATGAACTTGAGGATGCAAAACTGATTTTTCAAAGGACATCATCTAAACTTGGAAAGTTGTTAAGGCAAGAAATAATCTATTCAGTGATAAAAAAAAAAAAATGACTCAAACTTTAATAGAGAAGAGGAAAACCAGCAAAGTCGCAGATTTTTTTTTTCCCCACTTATGAAGATTCAAACACTGGGACTGAGCAGAGGTGTAGAGAACAGTGGTTCAAGCAGATGTAACAGATTCATTCACTCACCTGTTGGGCCACAGAATCCCTATTCCAGCAATGATTTTACATTCTTTAAGACACAATTAATCTTAATTGTAGTTTCAAACCAAGGATGCAAAAGATAAACAGAATTTTTTGAGGACAAATAAAAAGATTATTTTCAGAGGGTTTTTTCAATTTTTGTTCATTTTTAAACTATGATCTGCCATTCTCTCCAAACATTCTGTGTTACCCTTGTTATTTCGATTTCTTCCTTGGTCTTCATCTTGAAAATAATCTCAAAAGAGCTCATTCACAAAGTAATTTTTTGGGAAAAAAGGACAGGTTTCCCCCATACTTATTATTCTACAGCACTTGCTTACACCTTGTAATATGCAGAGTCCTGTGGCTCTGCAGTCCACTTAGGAAAAGACCCTAAAAAGGTAAATAAGGATTATTATTTTTGTTTTAATTTTTTGGTCATTGTAAATTAAAAAAGATTAAGAGTGCTAATCTACAGATATCACCCTGAAAGTTGAAAGAGGGAATTAAGAAGAACCTGCCAGGAATGTAGCTGGTCTGTTGTGATCTCTTAAATACATTAGAAGTCAAAATTGGTAACTCCAGACCCACATAAACAGGCCCAGAAAAAGCAAGAACAAGATGAAATCAATGCTACAGGAAGAACTGGAATAGCTAGAGAAAAAAAGTTTAATTTCCTGACAACTTTGATGCTTCTAAATAGTTTTTTGCTGCTCTCTGTCCACCCTTCAGTGTATTCTCCAAAGGATATCAGGTTAAAGATTCCATTTTCATTTGGAAGTGGGTGGGCAGATTTTAAATTTAGGTGATTTTAGATTTTCTCCCCTCAAAAGCTCCATTAGAACTCCTCTCTCCATAAAACTTTTTGGCTTTGAAAGTGTATTTCAGCAGAAATTTATTTTATTAAGTTCTCTGCACAGATTTTACTAGAGTTTAGGCACTGCTGTGAATCTCTAGACCTCATGAGTGCAGCATGAAGGGCAAATGCCTTCAGTCTGCATTAGCCCAAGGGAATGACAGAAGTTTCTTCACTGGGAAAAAGGGAATGTGTTTGATGAAGTAGAACAGTTGTCATTAAAGGTCTGTGTTTGGGGGAAAGCAGCCTAGGTCTGTGCCAAAGGCTTTCCTTTCAAGCTTTTTCTTTATCTGTGCAGAACTCTTAGGTGAATTATTTTTAATCACACACTACAGGTTGAAGTCCCAGATGGGACAATTTTCAGCAAAAGCATCAATTCTTTCTTCCATAAAGAGCTCCAAAACCAGGTTGCTGTGCTTTCCAGTGCATCATGATACATGAGATGCTATTCCAGCAAGCACCCAAGTGCGTCACACTTTACAGGATATTTTTGAACCTGTTGAAAAGTGTTGGTTTTAGTAACTGTTTGCATGTAATTGCTCTTTCCTGTAACTGCTGCTGTGTCAGTATTTAATGTATCATTCCCTCATTAGAAACACTAAGCTGATATTTTCTATGGACAGTCTTTTATGTTAGATTATGCCAGACATAAGGGTGGCATTCAATTGTCTATGCTCCAGAGAGTTCCAACATTTAGCATTATAAAATCCTCAAGGATGAAGAGAAAGAACAGTCTGATGAGTAGAAAGATGAAGTAATATTTAGATTTTTTTTTTTTTTAAATAAGATGCATCCTTTGTTTTTAACAGAATCTGTGCTGTGAAAACTACTGTGAGTAAAAATACAGGCTCTCATTTTTCTGATAAGGTTGTAATTTCTTTGTAACTGTGACACTTTTAAGAGGGTAGGACTGTGATGGCTCTTCTGTGGGAAAAATCTTACTGTACTGAGACAATAAAAGGACAAGATATTGAGTATACATTTGGCCAAAGAGGGGTTTTGATCATTCAAGAATGGAATGAAGTGCTTTAAACAGACAAGTGCCAGAGGAGGCACATTCTTGGATTTGGTTCACTGTTACAATCCTTTGTTAAGTCTAATAGCTGAGACAAAGTCAAGTGATTAAGCCAGCGAAATACATGCTCTCTAAACCAGCACCAAATGAGAAGGAATTGTCAAGTGTCATTCTGCAAGCCTATGATACAGGCTTGTAGACATTTTCTTGGCTATGTTGTAAAAGCTAAAACCACACTGGTGATCTGAGGTGGCCCTGTAGTCTACAAATCAGATGCCTACATTTCTCACTACGAGTGACTGGAACAAGAAGTTAAATTAATTATGAACTGCTGTTCCTAATCTAACCAAACACTGATCTGTTCTTCTTCTTTTTTTTTTTTTTTTCCTTCTTTTTATTTAGTCTTGATTTAAGTCAACATTTATAAAATAAATAAAATATTCTTTTTTTTTTTTTTTTCAAAGCTTCCTTTAGTCTCAGGGTCCCATACTCTAACAGCTGAATAAAGACAGAGATAAGGTGTCCATCAGTTCTCTGTAAGAAGTGACCACATTGGGCCTATGATGTGCTGTTTTATGTTTCTCTTCTAGCAGTCACTGATTATAAAAAGCTCTTTAAAAAGCAGCAGAGGAATAAAAAATTATTTGAGTCAGACTAATTCAGTGTCCACCTAGAAAGATAACTGTCATATACCCTACATGTGCTTCTCATTTTGAGGTATGTTTCAGAAGTAAACAAAATTTTAAAAATTTAAGGGAGAGTATTTGTGGAAAAGCAAGGTTTTTAAGATCTAAATGTCATCTCTCTGCAGCCCTCTTACACCCTCTGCCACTAATGAAAGTAGAGGCAACATAGAAAGAAATTGGATTTCTGACCCTGCTCCCTTTGAAGTCAGTGAGTAAATTCCCATTAATTTCTACAGAAGTAGGTTCAGATTTTTAATTTGCATTGTCCATTTCACAGTAGAATGTATATATTGTCTCAGCAGCACACCTTTGTGCCACCAAAACCCACTGAGATGCTTTGCACTGACATTTAACAGAGCAAGTTAAGCTTTGTTAAGTTAGCTAAGCATACAGAACCGGCTGCTTTTCAAATGCTAAATTTTGAGACTTTCCCTCTTTTCTCTTCTACTGTGGTAAAATACCTGATGTTCTCTGAGTATTCTTGGTAGAACAAACAAGATCTTAAGGCATATCCTGTGTACTGATTGAGCCCTCAAATAATCAGAGGGAATGACATTCACCTTTCTAATAGCATGTCTTTGTAGAGCCCATGACCTTGTCTATACACAAGTGTTTTTTAAGTTTAGGTGACTCAAACCTGGATCAATCATGTTAAAGCAGTGCAAAATCTACCCTTAAGTGCATTTGACCAAGTTAAATTTCTCTTAAACTGATTTAGCCTGTGGCCATCTGTAAACTAAGCCAAGCAACTACAAGAAATGAACTGGCTGAAGTCCATCATGTTAAACTGCTGCAAATTTTCTTGCAGAGTTAACGCTTAAAAATAACATTTCAGCCACAAATAAGAACTTCTTTGAGACACTGCAACTCATGAATATAACAAAATCATAGAATCATATAATTGTTTAGGCTGGAAAAGACCTTTAAGATCATTGAGTCCAGCTGCTAACCAGCACTGTCAAGTCCACCACTAAACCATGTCCCTAAGTGCAATAGCTACACATCTTGCAAATACCTCCATGAATGGTGACACAACCACTTCCCTGCACAGCCTATTCCAACGCTTGACAACCCTCTCAGTGAAGAACTTTTCCCTTAATCTAATCTCCGGGGTATTCTTATCTCAGGTTTCTTTTACTAGGAATGCCCTTTAGGGGCCCAAATGGAGACTAGATTCTTTGGATTTTCAACCCTTCTTGGCCCCATCAATTTGATCCACACAGTTTCCTAGAGTCCCTGAAAATCCAGGTGCTATGAGATGGGCTGTTGGGACCTTGCCAAGGGGAACTGGCTCCACTTTTGTCCCTCCAGCAGCAATTAAACATCATGAATCAAAGCTGCTCTTGGGGTGCTGCCATCTATAATGGATTCATAGCGGAATCCAGGTAAAAAGCCCTCAAGCATTGGAATAAAAAAGAAGAAAATGGCTTCTAGTTTGTGCTCAGGGTGCGTATGATAGAAACATTAATGACTGGGCGATGAAACACTGACTGTGCTCTGAAGAGCAACAATTATATTACATTAGACAGTCACTGAATAATGGAAAAAATCATCATCAGATCTATCACACAAGGACTGAAATGCATATCTGAAATGTATGAATCTCACTCTGAACGGAAACCAAACAATGCTAAAAAACTGATTCATGTAGGTTTAGGAAGTGAACTTGGAGTTCTGTCTTTTATACCAAAGTAAGTCTGTAAAGGATGGGGCTGCCAAAGGCCAAAGTTCCAATAGAACTTTTGGAGATGAGGAACAGAAATGCAGCACAGGAAGCAGAGATGATGTACACAACTATTGGTATCAGGTCCAACTCCAAACATTTCACACAACTGCACTGCACTGAGAGCCATTCATACTTTCCTAAAGCACTTCCCAAGCAGGTTTTCTGATCCCTCATGCCATTGCTTGGACTAGCATCTTGGAAAACATATCACAGTTTATTTTGATGGGGGAAAGTTGTCCCTCAGTCATAAATGTCTCAATTTGTGAATGGTTGAAATTATTGAAACCTCCTGCACTGCAGTAATATATTCCTTCCTCGAACAGATGGCTTTGTTTTCTGAAGGGTTATTGGAAAATGAAAGTCTTATATAAAATGTACTTCAGATCATTTAACTTTTCTATCTCATTTTATAATCCAATGAATTTTATTAATTTTAATAATCTCCTTGTGGGCTCAAGTATTGTAGCACTGAGATTAAAATATAGTGCATATGAATTTGAGTTGATAAAAGAAATCAAATCTCTTCTTGCTTATAAGGTTGCAGTTACTTGATTCAGCCAATGCAGCTGAGAAATGGGATGCAAGTAAACTACCGGCTAACTGATTTTTATTCTTCTATGTCTACACAAATCAAGTGGAGATGGTTTAGCTACTATCTAAATTAGGATTGCTAAACCTGACACATATCTGCAAGGAATCCTTTCTAGAGATATTAAACCTGCAGCCCATATCAGTATTTTTGTAGCACTATCAGTCGATGTGATCAGTGACAAAGATTAGCAGTGAGCTAATGGCAATGGTCCGTGACAGTTTTTCCTTTCTCTGTTTAAGCAGAGATGGGCCCAGTAGTGCAAACACAGATATGACTGATTGTAAAGGTTTTGCCCTTTGCTGGCAGTCACCCTTTGCCAGCAGGAAAAAATGAAACCCCCAAGTAAAGTACTTACCCTTTGATAATTATAGCCACCATTGAAAGCAGTTGAACTGTAGCCCTATATACTTATAGTGAAAAACTTGTGTATTCCTTGGCTTTCACCAATATCTTAGAGAGCCAAACACATGAGAACCATCTTATTTCTTACATTGCAACTTAAGAGGAAAGGGATCAAACCTAGCTTCCAAAAAGAATACATTCTTGTGAAACTGAATATGATTGATGGTTTCTTGCAATTTAAAATAATACCCTCTAATGCTTTATTACAATTGTTAAAAAGCTTTAATTTTAAGTCAGTTATTCCTGATGGCTGGCTTAATAAGGAAAGGAAAGGAGACTCAAGGAGAGGAGACTTGAGGAGAGGAGACTCGAGGAGGGGAGACTCGAGGAGGGGAGGGAAGGGGAG